>CAJNYU010000038.1:325744-370320 GCA_905331475.1 Rotaria socialis
CCCGCTCCTGAGAGTGTGGGTGGGGGTGTGGATAAGACTCAAAATCACACCCACACCCACACCCACACCCACACACACACCCACACCCACACCCACACCCACACCCACACCCACACCCGTGAAATTAACTCATTGTTATTAAAGCAGCGAGAAAACAAAATGATTAAATGACTCACTTACCACCTATTCGATCAACAGTATCCGTTAAGTGCTTGTTATATTGGAAAGGCACGAATAAAATATGAATGGATGATAATTGCAATAAGCTAGAGAAAAGTATAATAAAAAGACGTAAGAAGAAACATGTTCGACTACACATGATAGTGTTTACATCCACTAGTAGCAATAAACACATGACTATTTGGATTACTCTTGCCCGTTTGCAACCTGTCGGTTTTCAGTATGGTTGGACACATTCCTTGTAAATTAGTTTTGCTCAGTTGACGATTTGATGCAGATGATCTCTTGAACGTAAAAGATGAATAATTTTCCTTTCGCATTGCCAATGTTCGTCCATAAAATAATCATGAGCTTCTTCGTATGTTCCGTCGACATGGAGAATTTCACCTGTTCTGAAGAGTACATAAGCTAAGTCGTTGTTCTGTGCTGGTTGAGAATTTATCATTCGATCATAGGCACGATCATAATATTTCCGTGCTTCATTCCATTCTCCTTTCCATTGACGAACTTCATCAAGACTACATTCAACCATTACGAGATCTTCATTATAGCCATTCGAATTGTATAATCATTTCGGTGGAACTTCGCCAATTGGCAAAAGTCCACTGTACTTTCGCCAACACATTCGGTGGAACTTCGCCATTGGCGAATGTCTTATTGGCGAAAGTCTTATTGGCGAACATACCGCCACCCGAATATTGCTGCTACGATCTTCCATTTGACAATGTGACTATTTGACGTACTTTTCTTTGATAATTTGATCTTTATTCGACACAGTCATTTCGATCAGCCTAAGTTCTTTCTCTGTTGTCATACTCTCCAGTCGAAAGAAAAATAAGATCAGCTTGTTTCAAAGATTGGATCGCTTGACTCAACGAGAGTTTGAACGAAGAATACTTGTTGTGAAAAGATCATTTCACTGAAAGCAATTTCCCTTCATTCTCTTTGAATTTCGTGAGTTGATCTATTGCCAGTTTCATTTGTCGATAGACGATTTGTATTTCTTTAGTAGACTGAATCATTGTTTGATGTTCTCAAACGAGACATTCTATCAGATCTGTCAAAAAATACCGAAATGTATAAAGTTGGTCAAAATCTTTGATTCTCAATGATTTTTTGAAATGCCATCGAAGAGCTTCTTCTGATCGGCATTCATTTTTAACTTTCTCAATCACTTCGAATTGTTTGATATTATGTCGATAATAGGAATGACATACATCGCTCATATTTTCTTTATCGCGTTTTAACCGACAGAAAACATCATGATAAAGTTAAAACCAAATACGATCAGCAGTTTGTTTTCATAGATCTTCCGACAAATGCGCATCGTGATCAAAGAAAAAATTGAATATTTGTAGAGAAAATCAATTTGTTCTTGAATGGAGGAATACAATAAATCGAGATCATTGTGGATACCAGCCAGTTTTGAATGTTCAAGAGCTACATGTTCATTATCAGCTCTTTTCCAGTTGAAGACAACGATGCTACCAATTTGATATAATTAGAGTTTCAATATGAGGTTATATTTGCATTGCATCAGAAATTGAAGAGACAAACCAAATTTTTTCATCATCAATCGATTGAATTAAAATGACACAAATTTCAAGTTGAGAGTAATTATAGAATACAAAATAATCACACGTATGAACCGATAACTTTGGATACTCGTATTTTTAGAATTTTTTCGATGAGAACTAAAAAGACACGTTAAGGTACACCTTTTGTGTAATCGTATTGAGCCCATAATACGTGTTACAATGACAACCTAAGCATTTGTTTTACTCATTCAATGTTTGTCATTCACTTATGCATGAATACAGTCCGTCTCACATTGTTTGCATCATGAAAATGTGCTCTTATGTATTTTTCAAATAGACTCTACTAGTCTAGTCTAACTATTGAATTCGATTTCAAGAATATGATTATTGCTAGCTATGACCAGAAGACAAAATCGACCACATAAAGTTAAACCTATACCTTCCATAATGAAGAAATTACAAAGAGTACATATCGTCATGAAGTACTAGCAAGATCTGAGTCACTAGAATCAACTAAATGTGTATCTAAAGGACGCTGTACGTTTCAAGCTGACAAATAAAATGTGATAATATGATTATATATGTCAAACAGGTGAATCGATCAGTATTCAAGAAGATCCAGAGAAAAAATAGGCGAGTGGTAGACGTCAATCACCTCATTTCAATGTTGGTTCAATTGTGAGAAAATTAGATTAACATCATTATTTTGAAGAAACAAATAAAAAATATAAAGGATAGATTTTACAGCAGTAAATAACACTTACTAAATATATAAGTAAAAAAATAATTAAATTAAGTCTCGCTTTCGATATATTCATCTCAGGAAATACTTCATAGCTAGAATTGTATGTTTATGCTGTGATACATTTGTATAAAATAGAATAACACTATGTTTAACACATATCATACTGATGCTTCACTTTCAAGAGATATAAATGTCTGATGTGCTGTTTCGAAATCATTCGAAATTATTCTTAGGACAACATAGATCGAATTGTACGTACTCATATAAAGTAATGGAACCCATATAACTGATGTTTTAGCAAAACAATCACACATAAAAGTAGCCAATGGTGGAATAGCATAATGTTTGCCACAAAGTGCTAAAACAAACAATGCACCAGCATACGGAGTCCAACTAAATGTAAAGCCGACTGTCGTTATAACAATATCTATGTTTAAAAAGCAGCAAAAAATGTTTTTCTTTAGTATTCCTTTCAATAAATTCTTACTTTTAACAATACGTTGTTCCATTTCAATTCGTTTTGCAGTAAATATTGTACACATGCCATGCCTTGCTTTATCACGCATACGCTTAAGCCCAATTAACGTGACAGTATTAATGGCAATAAGAATCAATAGGGGAATCAAATAGACAACAAAAAACAAAAAAAATGTAAACGATACATAGGAAAGACGTTGGTCGTACCAATTAATACAACAAGAAGTGCGAGTTCCCTAAAATGAAATATTCTACTCCTAGTAGATAAAATTAGAAAAACTAACCTCTAAAGTATATTCATTCCATCCAATTATTGGTAAAATCGACCAAACAAAAGAGATCGACACAACAACGCTTGAAATGCAAACGGAGTTTTCAATCTATATTCATTTAAGAGACTTTTTTTCATAGAATAAATCAATGCATCCTTTTTCTACTTACCGTAACTTTATTAGTGTGAAATGGACGCATAATAATATAGCATCGACTTAGACTAACTGTACAAAGTAAATATGAACTTGAACAACCATAGAAACATCTATATAACCATCGACAATAAATTGATGATGTTCCAGTTGATGGTAAAATCGAACAGGATGCCATAAGACCAATGATTGCGATGAACATCACATGTATATTTGGTGATGAGCGAAGAACGTTGTATCGAATAAAGCTGTAAACAAGAGCTCCATTTAAAATGATCCCTATGAATGCTGCAATAGACAGGAAAATACCAACAACCCGTACAATATCACAATACATCGGTGTTGGTCGACTTCAAAATAGAGGATCATCTCGAGAAAGTTGATCATCCATGATGAGAGAATAATTAAACCACGTATCATTAGACATGCTAATATGACCTAAAGGAAAAGAAATTTTCAAGATATTCCGGCTTTGATTACTATTTTCTCTCTAGTTTGTGTTTACGAAGAAGTCGAATTTCGAATAATCTGAATTTAAATATAGGTATTCTATACGTATAATTTAGTCAACGACCATAATGATCTGTAACAGTTTTCCGAGAGTATATAAATGACAAACAAAAATAGGAAAACTCTTGTTTGAAATCGTTGAAATGCATCATGACCTGATTGTAAACTATTCTCATTTTCCCTAATTTATTGTAAATCATGTAGAAAGATTTAATTAAAAAACTAATTGCTAAGCACTATTTCAATTTCATTATCAAAGTTTTCACAGTTTACAAAACACTCTTATTTTGTGAGGATTATTTTATGTTGTACTTGCAAAACAACTACGCTGTATAAAAAAATTCTCATTCGTTTGTTTCATATATACTCCCTTTTTTTAGCAAATAAAATCCTGTATCTTTCGGTAAAAATTTATTTAGCCAGTTTCTTGATTCACTAATTATTGATAAGTCTTCTTAAGTTTCTATGCATCTCATCAGTCAGGAGAAGGCGTTACTTGCATGTCAAAAATAAAAAGCAATTTAATTCATCGTAATGATTATACTCATTCTTTGATTTCACCAATTAATCCAAACAACGTTTACAAGCAATCATCATCTTCATACGAGAGGTGTCCAAGGACTGAGGATTAGGAATTCCTCATCAGTTCCCCTACAGTTCCGTGCATACTAATGGTAAAAAGATGGAATATTCACGATAATTTTTGTTCTTACACTCATTTTCACTTGAAAAATTGTGAAAATCAATGATTTCATGCAAAAATTATTTTTAAAGCAGCAATATCGCAACTTTCGTGGACGGTGGAACNTTTATTGCTATATTTTAAAGATAATTTTGAAGTTCAAAACAGGGCGAGGTTTAATTAGTCAATTGAAAAATAATGAAAATTGATGATCAATTAATATTTGTTTGTATGTTAGCGCTTGCTACTAAAAGGTTGTCTGTAAAAATATATACTGAATGATGAACAAAACTATTGCTCATCTCTGAAGATTTATGAAACAGTTGAGTAAGGCATAAAAATGTTCTATTCTTTCTTCATTCACTTTAAATGAACAGGTTTACAAATATATTCGAATATATATTTAGATGAAATCGGTTCTCAATATTTGGGACCGAACCGAACCGGTCCCATCACTAAAAAGCAACAGATTCGACTTTTATCATCAAATTATTTTGTTGTGTTTCCGCCAATCATCAATTTTATCTATGACTATCATTGCTTTCAAGCAGAAAGAAAAAAAAATTTTCGTATATGCACAAAACATCAGACACATCGTTGACAATAAAGACAAGAAAAAAGACACTTAAACACAGCAAACATGATTAAATATTGACATTAAAAGTATTGACTACATCATAATGGATTATACACTTGAACACGAACATAAAATATTAAATACACGATACATCGGAAGACTAAAAATCCATGAGATTTTGTATTATAAACGACTGGACTGCTAATTCGACGCAAGTAAATCGGCAGTTATCAACGGTCCTTCGAGAAATAGTTGACGAACACTTAACATAGCTGATAATTCGAGAATCATCTTATGAACTTGAACATTTTCAAGAAGATCATTAGATAATTGAGGTTGAGATGATGGATAAAAACCAGATCCCTAAAATTTTCATTCACATTAAAGACTAGATTAATTAATTAATAGAACTATAAACTTACTTTAAATGCTCGATGTAAACGTAGTACTGCATAGCAAAAAACAAATCGCGATAGAAATAAACGTAAAAATTCATCCGCAAAAAAATGGTAAATTGTACTATCTACAAAGAAAAAGAAGACAGGAATGCTAATTTTTTTTGCGTCAAAAGATTAAAATGTTTCTTACCAACAAGTTTTGATTTGAGAAACAATTTTGTTATTTCACAAATAATTTTATTTATATGTTCTTGACATAAATTCCATTGTTCACTTGTTAAATCATTTACATGACACACGAAACAAAATGCAAATACGGGTGATGTTAAAAATAACGTAAATAAACTTCCTTTATTTTGATAATCTATTTTAAAAGAAAAAAGCATTGTTTTTTGTGTTGACTTTTCTTTTCAAAAAAATATATTATTTCTTACCATGAAATACTGTTGGTAATTTAATAGGCGAAAGTAATGATATAAATGGTTGACCAAATAAATTTGGCATATTTTGAAAAGCAATACTGTTATTACTGTCGATGATTAAAAATAATGGTTTGCGTAGAAATGGATAGAGATCTCCTGGAAATATATTATAAACATCTTTAACAGGTCCTATGGGTGGTGTCGCCGTTGTTGTTGTTAAAATTGATGACGAAGATTTTTTTCCTAGTGTATTCGTTGCTGATGTTGGCGGAGAATTGGCATTTTCAATTTTATCATCGCAACGATTATTTGTTTTAACACCACCAAAATCATATGATTGTTCGACTTTACTTTTCAAATGTGTATCATAACCATCGGCAGAGATATAGAGAAAAAGAATGCCGTTATTTGGTAATTCTTTAAAGGCAGAAGCAGTAAATGCATAGATTTGACTGAAATTTGGTTTGTATAGGAGATATTTATGAGGATTTAGCCGATTTTGAAAATCACCATCGTAAAGATTCTAAATAAAAATTTAATTATTCTCAGTTGAATCAATCTGATGGCATGTAGCCGTGAAATATTAAACGAAATAATTATCTCCCTATTCTTTATTGGAATTTTCAATGAACTCGAGTTATTCAAGTGCTTTTGATGTTCGAAGAGACAATGTGCAAGTAAAATAAAACAATAAATGACCAGATATCATCCGTCACGATATTATTGTCAACAAGAGAACACATTTTCATAGAAATATGTCGTCTCATGTGACAATTATAAAAATTCTAATAATTAATTAATTAAATATGCTTACATAAACGTCGCGTTGTTGATGATTTGTCGATGTTGGAGATTGCATAGTAGATTTTTCGTCATAGGACGATGTAGATTCAATCGGCTGTTTTTCAACAGCTTGCAACATTCGATACATATCAATCGTAACTAAAAAACAGAGAAAAGAGTAAAAAAATAGGTTCATTTTTATAGTAACTGAATAAACTCGATGACAAGCAAATTAAATCACCAAGTTTACGAATATCCTCAAGCAGAATACATCTTTCTCTTATGTACATACGTTCACTGAATTTGATTTGATCTTGATAATTTCCAATGATGAGTATTTCTTCGACTGAATATAATTGAATATTCGATAGGACTTTTTCTGAACCTAATGGTAATGGTGGTATCAATGAATTTGTTAATCGATATGATAATGCTATTGGTACTTGATCAATATTTAATTGATTATCAATATCGATAAATGTTGATATTTCATTTAAAACAAGTTGCCATTCAAGACTATCGTCAGGATCATAAGCTTTAACATATTCATCTATTTGACGATTCAATTCACCTACTAATTCACGCATAATTTTTGTTTTTTTCAATAAAAGACAGACAACAATAAAGCGAGCATAATAACGTAACTTTTTAACCATTAAATCAGGTTTTTCTTCTCGATTGACTTTTGAATAATAAGCACGTGTACGGATGGCTGAATAAAATGAAAATGCCTCATTTAGATAATTGATTTCCGATGTTCGAATATAAAAATGATAATAAAGTTGACCAATTTTTGAAGCTATTTCACCTATTTGCCAACGTTTAAGATTATATTTTTTATCGAGAAGAACTCTAATTTAACAAATAATAAAATTCACGAATAAAAAGAAAAGAAAAGAATTTTCTATACCGATGTTGTTGTTGAAATTTCCATAATTTAGTATATACATCAAATGTTCGTCCAAAATATGGCTGCCATTGTTTATGACCATATTGTGGAAGATCCCTGAAATGAACTATGGATATAGAAAACTTTCCGAAGAAAAAAACATCAATCATTACCTCAATCCATTAAATAATTGTTTAGATTTTTCCAAAAGATGACTAAATTCTTGCACAAGTTTATCGTCATTATCATTTGCACCACCTTCATTTAAACGTTGTTGATCGCCATTTTTTTCAATCGGATTTATACCTGTTGCTGTCATTCTTTCATTGTCTTGAATAAGATTTTACCATTGAGACGCAAAAAAAGAGAGAATAAGCAAATCTACAAAACATAAGCAAATATTTTATTTGTTTTTCTCTATCGTTTCTTTTTCGACATTTCTATGGACGGATAAAAGCAGCATAAATTACAAATACAACATAATTAAAGCACAGTTAAATATGAATAGATTGTCAAAACTTCTATTTCACAATAAGAAAAAAATCATTCTATGTAAACATTTGCATGCTCGCAAAATTGTAAAATTTATCAAGTTGTTCCCGAGCATCTGTTGCTGATTCACTAATAAAATCTTAAAAACAAAAAAAAGATGGAAATAAATGTTTTTTTCATTCATTGAAAAAGAATTTTACAAGATAAATTTTGATATTTTGATTGAATTAATCTATTAAGTAATTGTTGACATGGTTCCACACAAGTTGCACCAGCAAATTCTAGTCCTATAACAGGACCTTTCGTCACCAATGAATTATATTTTGCATTGCCAGAAAATAATCTTGATGCACTCATTTCACTTATTGAATAAGATTTTGTTTGTACAAGTACAATCTAAATTTAAATGAAGACAAATCTTTTGTTTCTATCGAAAATAAAAATAAAATATTCATCTACGAACATCAGCTTGTTTTGCTATTGCAATTAATTCCCGAGCACAAACTTCAGCATTTATATGATGAAACAATACTACTAAACAACGCTAAAATACGAAGAATTTCATTTTTGAAAATACTTCATCAATCATTTACTTCTTCATTTCGATGACGATATAATTCACCGTAGGTATAAGGTGTTACACTTGTTTCCATACTATCATTGACATTCAAATGACTACATGATGGATCTGTTGGAATTGGTAGATGTTTAAATACATGTTCATTCTATTCAAGAAAATAAAAACAAGAAAATTCAAATTCAAAAATTTTACTGCGTTAAGTAAAGAAAAATTTGATGAATCTGGAATTGATGTAAAATCATGAATATTGCCCCAAGTATTATTCCATGGACTGATATCAGCTGATTTATATTGTTCTAATATTTACATTTCATAAAAATTTGTTTGTTCAATATGAATTAATCTTACCGGATAATTTATCATAATTAAAAGTTAAACATCCAAATTTAATATTATGTGATGATTCAATAATTGGCTGACTAGCACATGTTAGGTAAACATATAAATCGCGACAATCTCGCGTACGAAATTGTTGACACACTGTAGCTAATATACAATTTGTTGAATCTCGAATAAAAATACTAAAGGAAAAATTCATTTATTTGATGCCAAAAACGTATTTTCCTATACCTTCCACGAACAGGACCTATAAAAATTCGGCAATTCGTACAATCATCGATTTGTATTTGACCTGCATGATCAAATACATAGACAGTACAATTCTATAAATAGAAATAATTGACTTTTCAACAAGTATAATCATAATAGCTCACGTCACAATTTTGCACTAGAAATATCAAAATGAATAAATTGAAAAAATCATATTTACTTTTTAATATTTTGTTAATCTTACCAATAAATTGCTGTCCATTAATAGAACCTGGCAATCGATATATTGTTTCATCTTTAATTTTGTCAAGAATAAAATCTTCTTTTCTTATTGCTTTACGATCTTCTTTTTCCCTAAAAGAACAAATAAACTATGTACAATAGTCATGTGAAAACATGCTGCTACCATGAGAATACTTGACGTGGAGTTTCAATAATGTCGGCACTGCCCGTGGAACGAACGAAATATGAGAATAGACATCCCATGTCAAAGACTAGAAAACCTAAACGCGAACAGAAAAGACAGAACGCAAAGATTCCTTCGTTGTCTTCCTGTTGTTTACAATGCCATCATCAATCAACGGGATGAGTTCTGCTTATTCCATAATTTACCCAATCCATTCCGCGGTTTCATTGCTTAACTAACTTGCTAGAATGCACAGAAAGAAAGAGAACGAATCATTTTTCTATATCTATATTGCCATGGAACTGACATGACAGGTGTCGGACGATAAGAAAAAAATGAGAATTGCTACAAATTCTCAATTCAATCGATCTTTGTATCATGTCTCAACAAGGTGCTGCTTTACAAAACTATAACAATGAACTAGTTAAATGTACGCTCTTATTGCTTTCCTTGACTTTTGTAAAAATATTCTAATTTAGGTATCGAAGATTTATGTGCGAAACGTGATGAATTACAACGACAAATCTTAATTGAAGAAGAAGATAAACATAGACTTGAAAATGAAATAAGATTTGCAAGTGACAAGTTGTCGAAAATTAATGAAAATTTAGCAAGAAAAACTACAGCAAGAACTGAATTCGATCAAACAATCGGTGAAACAGAAGCTGCTTATATGAAAATTCTTGAAAGTTCACAAACACTTCTTAATGTAAAAAAAAAACTTGCTTTATCGTAAATCAATTAATTGACTATTTTTATTTTAGGTGCTCAAGCGAGAATCACATTCACTTCGTAATAAAGTTGACGATTAAATGGCTCATCTATTTTTGCTTCTATACAATACAATATCTTATTATTAGTCATGTTTTTTTTTGTCAGACGAATTTATTTGTATATTAGAGATAAATATAAAATAAGTAAATTAAAAATAATTATTTTATTCGTTGAATAGTTTTTTAGACTTGATGATGAATAACATGAAGTTTCGCTCTGTGGAGTGATTTTAAGTTTTGTTAAATTAATACATAATGTATTTTCAATATAACTATCAAGTGGATTTGGATAGTCAGTTGATAAAGATCTCGTACGACTAAATAACCATAATATAGGTTCTTCGCATGCATCATTATTCGTATAATTCTGTGACATACATCCATAGACTAATGCATAATGATCATAATCAATTTTTACAATATAATAAGGCCAATTCAGAGTTGTGTTACTATTGATTGTTTTCGTTTCAAGAATCATTTTTGCACTATTATTTGCCAGAATTGACCAAGGACCAACTGAAAAACATTGTGCTTGGTTCGGTAATCGTGCTTTACCGGCTACGATAAGACGTTGACTAACATTATTTTCTAATTGAAATTCTTGAGAAAAATCTCGCCATATATCAGATTCATTATGTGGTTCACCTGGTAACCATTTTACTTCGTACCATAGGCCAAGAAAACGATTTAAACTAAAATTCGATGGAACTGTTAAATTTTCAAAGGTAGGTGTTGTACATGCCATTGATTTATTAATCAAGAGAAAAATATTTATGATTAGAAAGCAATGCATAGTCATTTTATGTGTTTTTTCCAGTTTGTATTAATAATAATATTGAGTAAATCTAAATATCGTTCTTATATATAGCAAAAAGAAACGACAATTGTTGATATCGTTGGGTAAATAAAAGTACAAAGTGTGAAACTAAAAAGTGTTTAAATAGAACTATTTAATACCCATGAATTTGTTTTCTTCTTCCAACATAATTTTTATTGGAGAATATTGATACTCATTACCGAAAATAAGTACGAACGAAAACTGCTATTTCAGATTTTTTTTCTTTTTGTGCTTCGATGAACTGATTTCTAACTAGCACTTGTAAACAAGATTGCCCATCGATATGTAAATATTCTGTTTCTATTTCAAGATACTAGTTCGTTGATTGGGCTTCACTGCAAGCCAAATCAGACCTTGTCACTTTTGGTCTTTGCTGTTGAAATCATCCATGCAAGTATATATATATATATATATCAGTAAGAACTCAACATTTTTAAAAACCATATCATTATAAATAGGCAGTATGCTTGATATTTTACAAGTTAATGACCTTTATATTTTATTCAGGTCAATCATTTCTTCTTTATTGTTGACCGTTTCATAACTGCACTTTGACTTAAAAACACGGCAATTATTTAACTTAGCGATAAAATTAATCCTATTATATTGGCATAGAGAAAGTTTTTGTTTTTAATATTCACTATCGATTAAATTTATCGAGATAGATTAAAAATTTCATTCTTCAATTCTGAGCCAAAGACAAATAATAAATATCAGATCAATGAGAAGTGTTTAAAAGATTTCAGTTTGCTTTTAAAATAATATATATCAACCGTCGGTATTTCTTTGTGTTAAAAAGCTTTAGAAAAAAAAGTCAAACAATTAACTATAACGAAACTATTCAATGAATAATAAACAAATGAACAATAGGGAAAAGAATAAAACGTTGAAATAGAAAAAAAAAGAGAGAAAAGAATCGCACACACATAAACTATATTGCCCTGAAAAGAAAGACAATGTGTACGAGATTACGAACAAATACATTATGTGATAGATACTTGTTAAAAAAAAAGTAAACGAACAAACGTTGTGCAAGTTACACAATTTTAACATCTATCAACAGTATATATAAATACGAACTACACTAGATAACAAATAGATAAAATGACTAATTCAGAGAAATAGAATCAACCCATTCATGACGAAAAGAAATCGAACGAACACATTAAAAAAAATACTTCAAGTTAAAATCATGAAGAACGTACCAAAAGAAAAAGTTTTTGTTTTGTACAATATGTATAAAAGAAAAATCATCGATCGCTGTTATTATTTATCTTTAATTTATCATAAACACGTGCAAATAAAACTTTATAGTTTGTTGGTTCATATGATAGTTTATTTATTGATTGTTTACTTTCTAATAGAACTTCATCGTATAATGATACTTCATGTTCGGGTGGCGAATAGATTGTCGATAAAATTGAATTTAAATTATCATTCGTATATTTTTCTAACAGTTTTCTACAGTCGTTTAATTCATTTTGTAATGAATCATTATCATCACGACGTTGCCGTTCGAGAATTGTTATTCGATCAACTAAATAGCGTTTTTCTTTATCAGACTTGTCAAGTTTTTCATTCAACCGTGAACATTCATCTGTTAGAGTATTAATACGTGATTTAAGCTCGGTAAGATGTGTTTTGAAAATTGATGTTGACGATATGTCGAATACGTTCGAAGATGTTGATAGACTCGATGATTGATTAGATGTTGAATTTAAGTTAAGCGAATGAGAACGCTGTAGTTTTTTGATCGACAAAATATTCGATTTTTTTACAGGTGAACTTGATAGTTTAGGAAAGAAATGTGTTTCAAATTGTTTTAATCGAAATGTTTCATATTCATTTTCAACATCATGATATTGCTTACGTGTTTTTTCACATAAATCAGATAGCCTAGAAATAAAATCTATAAATATTGATCTGAATTGATCAATTATGAAGGGCAATTTTTTGCCTATGTCACAAAGACGAGATGACTAGACATTCTATGTGTATGAACAATTTAAGCACAAAATGATGAAAAGATTTCTATGTCTACATGCATGTCAATCATAATATGCTTGTATATATATATATATATATCTTACGGTTGATTGAATGTTTGAGTATATATACTTACTCTTGTATACGTTGTCGATTTATTTCATTCTCTCGACGTTGTCGTGCAAGTTCTTGTTCTAAATCGAAATTGGCTGCATCTAGTGTTTCTGTTTGTTTACATTTTGTATCGAGTTCTTCACGAGTTGATTCAAGTTTAGCATGTAATAACTAAAGCCAATAGAGATATGTGTTAATCCATTACATGAAAATTAAATGTTTTTTTTTTCTCCATAGGAATCGTTATTTTCGATTCTATTCAACTTACTTTTCGATTAGATTGTTCCTCGTCAGTTTGTTTTTGTAAAACGTCAATGTAGCTTTGCAATTCTTGGTTTCGTTCGAGTAAACATCTGCCAAGTTCAGCAGCTAATTGAAGATCTGAAAATAGTGTAAAACAAAGATATTTTTCATGGGAACAAATGAAAATGTGCAAACCTTTTTCATAATCATCTGAAGTTGATATCGATGATGATGATACTGTAGTTGGTTTCGAAGATGAAGAAAGAACGGTATTGTTGAGATCAAGTTCGGCACCCTCCATGATTGATAGAAGCATTATAGAAGTTCGTACATGATGATTGACCTGAAATAAGTGATGTTTTCGTGGTGGTATTGGTGAAACCATGTTTTTCTTTTCTCCTTATGCTCTTCACTACAATTGTTCATCGGGGACCTCAATTGGTCATATTTCGAATGCAGAAGAAAGTGAGAGAGAAAAAAAACGTATAAAATATGTAAGATAAAGAGAAAGAAAAAAGGAGGAAAGGGGACAGAGGGAGAGAGAGACACCTTATATTCTTCTCAGCTGCTCTTTTTGTTTGTTCTTAATTCACAACGATTCAGGTCGTACACTAATTAGAACAATACAATTCTAATCCGCCATGTTAACCATCAAAGTATTCAAAAGAAAGAAAGAAAGAAAATTTTATTTCGCATACACAATCGAATCGTCTTCATTTTTCTTACTTGATTTGATTTAGATGACTATAGTACGAATAACTTGTTGGAGAATGAGTTTGCATACTATCTTTATATGCTTACGATACGAATAGGCATGTGTGCACATTGTTTTCCCTCTCTTCCTCCCGACTGTTTAGTACTATGTGAAAGATAAGCCTGATATATACGCAAGCGCGTATATGTGAGCGTGTGTGTCATTTTCAGCAAAAAAAGAGCCCAGAAAACTATTGGTAGTAACGATGATGATGATGATGATGTGGATCAGTGATAGATACAGACCATTTTCGTCATCGCTGACGCTGCCGTCTCTTATGATACATATAAATATCGCAGAAAAAAAGGAGAAAAGAAAAAGAGCAAGGAAGAAAGATAGGCTAAGCAACCCGTTCTATCTATGTTGTCGTTTACTCAAAGATTATGTAGGTCTAACAGACGTATATATAAACGATTGTATATAAGTATGTCAGAAGAATCAAAAGGCGTTTGTGTTCAGACACATACAGTTTTGATAGTAGCTATACATTTTTTTTTCTGTTCATAAAGGTGACAGATCAATATCATCAATTTTTTTTCGCCCTCTTCCCTTGTAGTTCTCGCTTTCATCTTTTTACATAATAACTTTTTTTATAAAACCATTAAGACGGATGTTTCTTTCTGGCATTCTTTAGTAAGAATATGCCATGCTTCGAGTTACACCATCATGATCGACCGTCCTCGAACATTGCATGCGATAAGACAATGTTATATTTATTTTTATTGTACATGGTCACCTTCATCTCTCTCTCTCTCTCTCGTTTTTTCTTTTGTATATCTAACAAAATTGATAAATTAACTGTGGTTTTGTTGTGATAGTATGTTTTTATGCTTTGATGATTGTTGATTTTTCATTTCTATGATGTAAATACATATGACAAATTAGTAATTTGCTACTCGAATCAAACTAAAACCTTGACTGACTGAGTCAATCAGTTTCATGATTGAAAGAGCGAAAGAAAATGAAGCCAATAACGGACACACGCAGGATTATTTCATGTCTCTTCGAATTTCTTCCAACTTATCGAAGAATAAAAGAAATGTTAAGATTATTTTTCTTACATTTATGAATTATGAAAGTTAAATAATACTTACAGAACTGCAATCCGAAGATGAATGTTCATTCTTAATACTCCACATAGATATTGCATGAATTTGTCGAGTACTTGATATAACAGTCCGAGAAGTGGTTCGTTGCAATGATCTTTTGTACATGAATATATTATTCGATGTTTTTATGACGTCAGATAGTACAAGAACATTTTTATATACCTTTTTTGTTTCTTTTGATATTGACTTTCGTTGATAGATCATTGAAGAGTATCTTATCTATTTATTCGTTTCTTTTTTCTTCTTTTCTTTTACCGCAATTCACTAGAGCTTATTGGAAATAATGAATATTTTCGATAGAATTATTCAATAAAACCTCTCTCCCTATGTTTCAACAATCGTTGTATTGACGTCAGACAATGAATTGGTTGTATTGTATAGCATTCATATGGCTTACCAATTGTTTTTGTTCACTTTGACGTTAATCTTTTCTTTTGATAAAAAAATAAATAGATACAAATGTATAGAAACATTTTTTTTAATCTCAATTTATTCGTATGCATCTACACAAAAGGAGTAGGGAATAATCAAGCCTCTGTGACTATAGCGCTCGATTTTTCTTTCTACATTTTGAAGGCGATATTGCCATTAGTGTATAGATAAGTGTGAATATTTTATTGTCGAAATTCTATATTCAATACATTCAAATTTAATATACTTAATAGAGCTGCAACGTTATCATTTCTTACTGATTAATCTAATGATGAGAAAAACTTGGTCTCGATGGTTTACTGTGGATTTGTTTAATCTTTCTGTGCAGTCAAAATTGCTGAGTGTAAGTGTGAGATGTTTATGAATGAGATAGTCAGTCACAGTTCACACCCTACCCTAACCTTGAGCTGATTAGTTTCATTTTTATTGTTCTTCAGCTTATATGTCTGCATTTGAAAGTGACCATAGTTATATCTTAAAAACATCTCATACTCACACCTACCTACTTTAGTTGTACAGATGATAATCGATAACAGCCAATTTCAGGTACAAAATTTGAAACTTGAATACTAAATGTAATAGAATTTCGATGCCGCTATTTCGCACAACGATATAAAAATATATGAACAACGACAGAAAAAAATCGAAAAAACATTGAAGAATACTTAACCATATAAGACATCTTGACTGACACTACTAATGAGCTATTTATTTCTAGTGCATAACGGTTCTTTTATTGAGACATTATTGATCTTTGTGAAATGACATTTCATCATTAGAAAATGTTCGAGAACGCTGCTAGAAATTTAGAAGATTTAAAAATAAACAGAACCGAATACGATGCCGTAACGTCTGTGCGTTGCATTCAATCCATTAGCACATGTTTATTTCTTCCATACAGATAAAAATACTAATCACTGCAAAAGTTAATTAAAAACAATCTACCCATTCCTTTGATGGGCATTGCTGTTGATATTTGAGATGAAGCATGACAACTACCTACGTCAAACTAATTTCTTTTAGAGTATCCAATGCATTTGATTCTTTCAATGATAAAATAGTTACATCCAAATGTTGTGCATAGATTCATTGCTTAGGAGTAATTATACCAAATGTACCTTTATCAAAAATCGTTTACTGCTAAGGTCAAATTATAATAGATATTATTGGTGACATATGTCGAAGCATCAGTATCAACAGATCGAAATTGATGATTACATGTTTTAACCATGCAGTTATCCTGAAATTTTTAAAGTACTATATATTGCGATGTAGAACGTTATTGATAAAAATTAAAAATTAAACACGAAATTTAACCTGTCCCAATTATTATGTCTCTTAGTTCATTCGAGTTTTATCACACTCACACCCTCATGATATGATTGTTTTCTATGAAACGAAATCTCACAAGGAAATAAACAAAGTATTGAGACAAACGTTGACTAGTTTTATTAATTTGATGATGAACAAAATCGAATACGATGCTATAAAGGGTCTGTACTAGGGATGCAACAGTGAAGAAATATTTTTTTATTGTTTCTCGTTTCGTTCGAAACTAGTTCATATCGATGCCGATTAGTAAAATGAAACCGGTAATCTTATGATTTACCATCATCATGTGATCAGCAGTTTCTGCTTTCCGCTTGATTCAATTTGCATTGTTCAATTTTACAGTGAAAATATGTTTCTCGTAACAAAGACAGTTTTCACTTAGAAATTTATAGTCTAACCCATTTGTATTCGATGGTCTCCTATAATCCGAAAAAATTGTTTGGTGCTGTTTTCGCCGATTCTTCTGTTTTGTTCGAGGATTTTTCGCGACAATTACGAATAAATGAATTGCCTTTTAACTTATACCGTTTGTTCCATATAAATAATAATAACGATAAGATACTAATCACTTCAAAAATTAAAAATAGTCCACCTGTATCTTCAATGCCGATCGGCGTCGATTTTTCAGATAAATCAGGACAGTTCGATACTTGAAACCATTTTTGTTTTTAGAGTATCAAGTTCATCGATTTCTTTCAATGATAAAATATTTATATCTAAATCTTGCGCATAGATCCACTGCTTAGGAGTAACTATACCGAACACACCGTTATCGAAATCGGCCCCTACCAATGTCAAATTACAATAGATATTATTGGTGACATATGTCGAAACACCAGTATCCATAAATGACACGTCAAAGATACCAGCAAGTAGACTATCATACGTATGTTGCCGAGATTTTAATGAATAATAATTTCGGTTTCCTCCAAATACTTCTCTTAAATAAGGGTGTGGGTGTGGGAACGCGTGGAACAAGACATACACGCACACCCAACTTAGGCAGGTAGAGTGTAATCTGACGTACATGACATGAGTGTTCGTAGTAGAATCCGAAATGCCAATGGAACATCGATGTTGCCTTTTTTACTCTGAAAATTTTGCGCTTGAATCTATTGTCAATTATTAAAAATTGAAAATAAAAGATGTGCCAAACAAATAGAAGGCAGAAAAGAGAACTGAGTCTACAATATTTCATCGATAGCAGCTTTTCCCCTAAACTTAGATATTCGAAGCGTACAAATTACGTGAAAAAATTGTTTAATATCGACGATGTAGGTGTTGATAAAAAAGAGACGCACACCCAAGAAAGGCTTTGCCAATTGTGTACTTTCCTTGTATACGCTAGAGATTTAAATTCATGTCGAAATTTCATTAGATACTACAATGTAAATTTAGAATAAATTCTATTTTGTATGTATAGAATTTGTTATTCGTAATTCGAATTTCATTTCCTATTGAAATTACTTGCTCTAGTGCAAAAATCTAAATTGAGCATATTAGATGATGCGCTATTAGAGTGACATACAAAACAACATGACGGTTATTTCCGCAGCGCTTGAATCCTAGATACTTGCCACCAAAATAATCAGTATTTATTCAACTGAATATATCTAAAATAAGATTTCTTCACAAAAGCTTTGGTTTAGGTGATATGACCAAAAAATAATCATACGATGATGATGATGATTATTTTTTTATTACAGAATATTCCTGCTTTCTTACTAATTTTGTCTTTCGAATTAATTATATTTCTCAACATAGATTGAGAATGTGCATAACAATGTGATGTGCGTACACGTTCAACGATATATAAATTCTACACATTTACATAGCGTAATCTTCAAGCTAGTGTCATATATTTTCATTAGGCACTATAACAATTCTAATAGAAACTACTACTACTGATTAGCATTCATATAATTGTTTTGCATCAACAGTAGAGTTTTACTATAGATCTACAAGATTCATTAGAAATTCAGTCATCATTTTTTCTTTATTATTGAGATAAACGACAAGCTAAAATTGAAGTATACTTTATACACTGTGTACTATGTGTATGCTTAACTTGTAGGGTATTATTTTACTCTGTTACAGAGCATTTGGTCGGTTTCATTGTTCAATTATTATTTACTGATCTATTGAACAAATCGAACTAGAATAAAATAATCTATCTTTAACAATCAAATGTTGCTGTCGTTTTTGTTGTTATATTCTATTCTTCTTTCATGTCAGCCTTGTTTTTTGTTTGAAAAAGCAACCCTGTCGCCAACGCGCATACACGTCAATGACAAAACAAATTCTATGATAAGGAGAGAACAGCCTGAATCAGTACTGTCGTCATCACCACACTATTTAAAAAAGAGTGTCGTTTTCTTTTTAAGATACTTGAAAATAATTGTCGACTGAAGTAATATTAACAGAGTCCAATTACCATGAGTGGCTACCCTTATGGAAATCCAGCTGGTGATTATCCAGCACCGTATGCTACAGGTAATTCTGCATATCCTCCATATCCTGCCTATCCTCCGCCACCAATACCCATGTATGCTAATAATCAACCGTTTGCATCACCTTATGGTATGCCAACTCCTCAAATGTCGAGTTATGATAATTATTTAGCACCATCCTATGGTGGAAATCAAACATCTGGCAATCCTTATGATTATGGACGTGGCAACGATTACCAGTCACTTCCACCACCTGGTGGACAGATGCCTTCACCTATGTTAAATCAGCCCCCGCAACAATATGGAGGTAAGCATGAATCAATTATTCCTATATATATATATATATATATCAAAATCATTTACTTATTTTTGAGATTATGGTAATTCACAATATCAACCGCCATACTCTCAGGCAACAGCATCATCTTTACCTGGCGGCTTATATCCAAACATACAATCGCCGGCAACGCAATCTAATTATGCTGTAATTAATAATTCTTTCTTCACAATACTTGAAAATTATTTGTTATTTCAATTTTGATATTTCAGGGTGGTGCAACAGCTCCTTCATACCAACCACAACAACAAACATTTTATCCTGAAGAACAACCTTCTATTTCACTTGCTAGTTTAGAGCAATATCGAGGAACAATTTTCCCGGTATCGAATTTTAATATCGATGCAGATTGTCAAGCATTCGTGCAAGCAATGAAAGGAGCAGGTAAATTAGAAATGGAGAATACGCTGACTTTAGGTATATTGTTGTTGAAATTTATTCCCATATGAAGGTACGAATGAAAAAGCTCTAATCGATATTATTGTTAACCGATCTAATGCACAACGCCAACAGATCAAACATCAGTATAAATCAATGTATGGCACGGTAAGTATTATGCAAAATTAAATCAGACATTGCATTGTTCTGTAATTTATAGGATTTAGTGAAACAAATTTCTGGAGAAACAAGTGGAAACTTTAAAGAAACAATTTCTGCTTTATTTGATACACCTGCAAATTTTGATGCATGGTCAATACATCAGGCATTAACTGTTTGTATTTCTTTGATACACTCAATTCACCATCGTATATATTATTTGCCTTTTTAGGCGAGTAAAGAAGGAACTCTACGTGAAATTTTGCTTACTAGAACAAATAGTGAAATTCGAGGAATTGTTGAATCGTATAAACGAAGTAAATATAAAATTTAGCTACTTTCAAATGATTTCTATTCTAATATATTGGATAGCATTTAACAAGGATCTTGAAAAAGAAATTAGCAAGCATGTACGAGGAGCTGATTTTAAACGAATTCTCATTTCTGCTGTACAGGTAAACATATATTATTTTCTTCTACAGCCACTCTATTATAGTAAAATATTCTTTTAAGGCTAATCGAGATGAGTTAAGTCCACAACAAATTCAACAAGCTCGTCAAATGGGCATTGAAAGCGTTATTGATCGGTAGAGATTCTAAATTTCTTGAAAATTTATTTCTATTTTCTTATCGTTTTCATAGAAATCGTGCTCGTCAAGATGCTGATGCTTTGTATAAGGCTGGTGCTGGTAAAATAGGAACAGATGAGAAAACATTCAATGCCATTTTTGCCCAACGTAATTATTATCAACTTCGTGCTATTTTTGAAGAATATCAAAAAGTGAAATTCTTAGTTTTGTTACATAAGAAAAATTTTCTTTTTTCAATTTCTTTTCCCTAGAAACATCACACCGATATTGCGAAAGTAATTCAATCAGAATTTTCTGGTGACATAAAAGATGCCTATCTTGTTCTGATAACTTGCATTCGGGATCGACCCTCGTTTTTTGCTGAACGTATTCATAAAGCAGTTGTTGGCTTAGGTACCAACGATTCAACACTTATTCGTGTCATCGTTACACGTTCTGAGGTAAATTAAAACATAACATGACGTATTGAATTGAATTTTCTTTTTCGAAATCTCATTGCCAGATTGATCTTGTACAAATCAAAGAACGTTATCAACAAATGTATAAGCATTCATTAACTCAAGATGTTAGTGGAGATACATCAGGTGATTACAAACGCATCCTTTTATCAATCATAAAATAATATTTGATGTCACATTGACATTTTAAAAAAGAATATTCGTTAAAGAATGAATAAAAACTTTTCGATTAACTATCAATAAACACTACCGAAAAGTAGACATCTTTAATACTAATACTCATACGAGACAATATAACTACCGATTATTGAGAATATAAATATACAAACATCGAAAACTGCTCACATCTTTACTCATAATGAAATTTGTATGGCGTTTGCGCGATATTGCAAGGTGTACCTCATTGTTGTCCTTTTCTTTTTATAAATATGATGAAATCTCCTATATAAACCGTCGGTGTTATGATTGGAAATAAGTAAGCTTTGATTTATATAAGCAAGCATTTTGATATTTGAATCTATTGCAATGTCATAATAGAGGGAGTCTTTTTTTAAATTTTATTGTCGTGAAAAACAGGGTCTTGACTGGATTATTGAAGAAACAATGAAGTCGCTTATAGTATTTTTCTTTTTCAAACCTAGCAAAAATACTTCGTTATATACGATATGAATTTTTCAGCATTACGATGGTTTACAAGAATTTTTCTTTCTATTGATATATTTTGATTTTAAGCGTGCTCTTATTTGCTTATCTTCCATTGTCATCTGTAATAAAATGTGCCAGAAAATAAAAATGAGCAAATGTCAATTAAGTTTAAAATAGAAACAAAAGAATGTCTGTTAATGATACACAATGGGCACGGGTAAATTAGAACGAGTTTGTTCTGGTGCTGTAGTATTACGTCGGGGTACAATACTAAGATTTTCATTGCCATTCGCTGGATTATCATCATCGAACATAGCTGGTTTTTCTGGTCGATAGAATGTTCCTCTATAAGAAGCGGAAAATTTATTTTTAAAAGCTTATTAATCAATAATACAACCACGTACGTTTTAGCTGAATACCATTGACGAATCGGATGTGGATAAGCAACACCAGTTTGTTGAAGTTCAAAATTAAGGCGTTTCTGATATTCAATTTCTGCTTGCATGCCTTCGGCTTGTTCACGTCGAATCTCGTATTCTTCCTAATAAAATTGGAATTTAGCTTTGTTTTTTTGTTACTCTCTGATTATCTAAACTGTACCTCTTGTTTCTTGCGTTGTTCATAACTCATTTGCCCCATTAAATCACTTCGATAAGCAAGTCGTTTCGTTCGATTACGTGCTTCACGATCTGCATCTTCTAGTTTAACTTGTTCAGAAATTGTTTTCATATTATCAACTTGCCATTGATGTTCACTGTTTTCTTGTGCTTTTCTTTCATCTAAAATCGAAATGACCAAATGCAACTGTTCATTGATTAAACAGATTGAATTATACTTCGCTCATTTAACTGTTGTTGTCGACCTACAATAACTTCTTGAAGAAGTTTATTACGTTTATCTTGTTCAGCACGTAATTTTCCTGCACGCATAGCATTTTGTCTATCTGCTTCAATTTGTAGAAAACGATCAAGTTCAATTTGTTGTCTTTGTTCGTCAAGTTTGCGTTGTTCCAAATAAGCACGATAACGTTGATTTTCATCACGAAGCTCGTACTAAAATAAACAAGTTTGAGTTTCTTCTTTGTTAACTCAAAAATTGTGACAAAAAAACGATATTGAAACCTTTCGTTGCCTTCTTTCCATGTCATCACTGAGAGTTGCATGCTGAGTTTCTTCAGCAAGTTTGTCATCAAGCGCCTTTTCTTGTTCGGCTTTGCGTAGTTGAATTTTTTGTTTTGTACTAAAAATAACTCGAAAATCAAATTATTTGAATTCATATCAATGACAAATTTACGTTAAAACTGTATCAAGTATACGTTTTTGTTCTTCTTGTTTACGTAGTTTTTCTTGAAATTCAGCAGCTTGCTCATCTTTTTGAGCACGAAATTGTGCCCACTGTAAAAGTTTAAAAAATTCAATTAGTAGTCGAATCAATGAAAATATTTACGGCAGCTTCTGAATATTCTTTTCGTTTGCTTTTCTGTAAACCACGATCGGCGTCTATTGCTTGCATTTGTTCACGTATGATTTTAGACATGCTTTCAGATTTTGCTTTTGCTTCTTGTGCATCACGATCTTCACGTTCTTTCTTTTTAGCAATATCATCATACCATAATTTAGTCCAAAATTCTTCTTCTGCCTAATGTTTAAATGATTTGTTCATTTATAAAACTAGAAAAAAAAAACTCTTACTTGATGATCTTTTTTTCTATCGAATTTTTCTTTCATTTGCCATAAATGCTCATTACCCAATTCGTAATCTAATTCTTTCGATTGAAGTTCACGTAATTCAGCACAATCACGACGAAAACGTTGATCATATTTCTCTTGTACGAGTCGTGCATGTTCACTTTCTTTTTCTTCACGTATACGTTTAGCTTTTTGGCGCATTTTTCCAATACGTTCACTTAAACTTTCTTGAGATGATGCTGTTTCTGCAAGAAATTGTGCTTCTTCAGTAGCAAGTAAATCACGCAGACTAGAAAGTGAAGTTTCAAGGTTGTTTTAACTCTTATTCAATAAGAATTATAACTACCGTTCACGACGTTCTTCAAGTTTATGATCTGTATGATTCAATCTTCGTTCAACTTCACGTCGTACTTCAGCATGAAAAGCTTTTGTTGATGATAATTCATCGAATTG
Organism: Rotaria socialis; assembly: GCA_905331475.1. Classification (NCBI taxonomy): domain Eukaryota; kingdom Metazoa; phylum Rotifera; class Eurotatoria; order Philodinida; family Philodinidae; genus Rotaria; species Rotaria socialis. Next base: position 350,137 of record CAJNYU010000038.1, read on the forward strand.
TATTTTATTTAATTCAGTTTTAGCTTCTCGATTTTGCTTATCTCGTGTTTCACGTATCGCTTCAAGTTCACGATTTTGTGCTACAAGATTTTTATGTGGTCGATAGGCTTTTTCAAGCTAAAATGAAACAAGTCAAAACAAGACGATTGAATAGTGAGTTCAAATAATTATCAAAGTTTTTATTTACCACACCGAATTGACCAGGTTGTGGACCAGGAATATCACGAATACGTAAAGGTGGATAAAGAGTTGCAGCCATCAGAAAAACAAGCACTACTATAAACAAGCCTTTTTCTCAATTCACTCAATACAAAATAAATGCCATGTTTGAAAAACTTTCTAAGTAACAGACTTTATACATGAAGTAAATCATAGAACACTCTCAATAAATCCATAGAATACTTATTTTATCATATTTCTCGTCTAGATTTAAATAAATGTTTCAATTTAGTAATTTTTTAATGTTGAAAAAACGACGACATCTATCATAAAGCTACTATTTGTCGTCAAGGTGACATTTTTGATTTATTTGACAGAATGGTATTATGAATCAATTCTAATCAAAATATCGGTATATTAAAATGTTGTTTGGTAAGAACTATTTTCTAGTATTTAACTCTTTTAAACTAGATTTTTTTTATACATATTCAATGATTCTTTGCATGATTTGCTTTTCTTGCTTTTCTCAGCTGAAAAAACTGTTTCATCAGATGTTGCTTTTGGCACAACAGTACAGAATCGACCGACATTTCCTACCGATATAGCACATGATTGCTTTGGGAATCATCAAACACCATTACGCGGTGTGCCACAGCTGTAAATTTCTATTTAATTTATTCATAGCTTGCTTTCTATGCATTATCTATTGCTTTATTAGTGGGCCGGGCTCCTACAATAATGAAGACAAGAGTACATTTCGATATGTTCTTGATCATCAACCGATGAGTCGTCGTGGCTATACTTTCAATGCACGAACAGAAGAACGGAAAACCTTCGAGCCAAAAGTGATTCAACAGGAAGCTTTGCTTGATTCGTTTTTTCTTGTTCCAAGGAGAGAATAATTGAATTATTCACTTTCTACTTTCAATAGACTGATGTACCAAGTCCGGATGCATATCAAATGGATCTAACTCATTTACCAGATAAAAAACGGTCGTTTAAACCTTTTAATGCCGCTTCTCAACGGTTTCATACACGTTGCAAAAGTGCTGGTGCTCCAGGGTATAAAATAGTTGCTTAATTTTAAATCCACTCTAGTATGAGTTTGTTCTTTTGTTTTGAATACGAAAGACCCGGTAGTTATGAATGTGATGTGAAACAAAATCGTCAAGTTCACATGCTGCATAACTTTGGTGGTCGAACAAAACTTGTGCCTCTTGTGAAAACAAAATGTATGTCTTTCAACACCGATAAGGTTTGGACGATGATTTTCGTTGTTTTTTCTTTGTAAAAAATTCTTGAAATCTACTTTTAAGTGCCTTATTTGCCTTCAAACACCTGTTGGAGATTACTATCAATATCGAAAAGAAATTCTTTGTGCTACTTGTTACAATTTTAACTGGCAATGGCAAGAAAAATTCAAACGAACGTATGAGATCAAAAAAAGTAAACTTTAACTCTATTTAACATCATTCTATTGTTTTAGATATCTTCAAGCCTTTCAAAAAGTTCGTGATTGTTCTTACGTTCATGAACATGCTGGTACTTCAGCTAAAATCCAAGTAATTCAATTGTATTTAATTCCATACTATTTCGAAACATTCGTCTCTATTTGTTTAGCTCGTTGATGATAAAGTGACAAAAAAACTTCAACGTAAAGAAGCTTATCTCAGTCTCTATTGGCCTTAAATAATCCTTATGTTAAATAATAATAAAAAAGAACGTTTTTTTTTCAAATAAAAAATAGTGTCTTTCAATATGAATTTTCATTTTTCATAATTAATCTTGTAGATAGTATTGTTGCTGTTTTTTCAATATGACTACGCCACACAATTCATCAGAAATCGAACGACTTAAAGCTGAAATTCATCAAGAAGAACAGATAAAGTAAAATTTGATTTACTTTTCTTCTTATAGGAAACAATAGACTATTTTAATTTTTCTATGAATAGATCATCACTTGAACAATCGTGTCATGAATTACAAAATACAGCTGCTGAGTTAGAAAAACGATTAAAAATGATTGATGAAGAGAGTAAGTTAAAACCATTTGTTTTGTCTTAATTTCAATGTTTAAAAAATTAGTTTGAAACGAAATTATATATATATATATATATAGTGAGTACTCACATTGATGTAGGTGGACAAATAGAAGGTATTTTTTTCGTGTTAAACACAACAGAGAGAAAGCTAAATCTAATCACACAATGCTTTTATCCGTCAAAACAAAGCAACTGTTTGATGAAATAAAAAGCAAAGCTGTTTGTTTGTTTGTTTGTTTTTCTTTCTTATTTGAATTGCATTCGAACGTCTATTATTATGAATAGGCAACGAATGGAAAACACGTTTTGAAAATCAAGAAGAAATTAATCGTCATTTAGCACGGCAAATTCTTCTACTAGAAAAAAATATTGATCAAGCAAAAGAAGAACAAAAGACTGGTTTGTAGAAACATGAATCGTTAATGTAAAGACTTTAATTTGTCTGTTTTATTTTAGCAAAAACACGTGTAGCGAAAGCTGATCCAAATGAAGTAAAATCAATTGCTTTGTTAATATGTTTTAAATAATCTAATTTTGTTTTTTCTTCAAGGTTAGTCAAGAAGTATTGAGCGTGGTTGAAAATGAAAAAAAAAATTTGTTAAGTCAACTACGTGATTATGAATGGCGATTAGAACAAGAAAATAAGGTTTTTCTTTTGACTTTGCAATCGAAAACTAAATAGTGAATTTGTTTCTTGCTCTTAAGGCTTATCATAAAGCAAATGAAGAACGAAAAATATTAACCAATGAAATTACTGATATTCGAAGTAGGATAATTTTGTATTTGAATAAGAATAAATATCTAAATTTTAATTTACTTAATTAATAACAGATGCAATTTCTGTTATGAAAGAACGCACTCAACCAACTGAACCAAATAAAACTGAACGAAATGGGCTGCTAAGTAATCGAGAACCGAACGAGTATGTTTGCTTAGAGAACGGCACAATATGCACTTCGTTTTTTTTTCTTCTTTTTCTTACTTTTATTTAGAAATATTCCTATGGATAAACGTGTTCTTGATCCAAGAAAAGGTCCCATTACTCGAAATGCCGCGACACGTTCACTACCCAAATTAAATAAGCAACAATGAAAACAAATAATAGACATATTCAGGACTGCAATCGATTTGGGTCTGCTTCACTTCTTAATATTCTATTGATCGCATCATCGTTTGGTGAATTATTCAATTGTACATGAATTATTTTCATCTTTTCTTTCTTTGCTTGCTGTGTATAATTATTCTAATCAGATAATTGGGGAATAGTTTATATTGTGCGCAAAAAATATATATATTTATTAAACTTTATTTGCAACATATTTCTTTTAATTTTTCTACTTGCAATTTTCTCATCAAAATTTTTATAGCAAAACAAAAATGTTGATGAAAGCAAATACATTTTTAAATGTTAAATCAAATACTACTATCAAAAACATAATACGAACAACGAGAAAGAATTTAGTTAGTAGTAAGAGATTAGCATGATATTGATGAAAACAAATTATGATAATTCAGCATTTGTTTGTGCAATTACATGTGCAATATTACGTTCGAGATCATCGATGCGTCGACCCATGTCATCAACTAGAACACGAAACAAATAAATAAAATGAAAATTAGCTCTTTATAAATAAAAATCATTTACTTCTTGTCATAATTGTGTCACTCATTTGTCCAAATTTATCTTGTATTTGAGAAATAGTATTTTGAACCTTAACAAAGAACAGTGATCAATGCAATTTTGACTATAAAATATGTTATTACTAAATTCACGAGTTCTTGAGCATTTTGTGGTTCACGCATTGGATATTCCGACATATTTATCAATCCCGGTGTTGTAGCTGAATTTGTCATAATCTACGAGAAGAAGAAAAGAACTTGATGTGTTGTGACTGTTACTTTACTTTCTGCTGTCTGTCAGTCTCTTTTTTTTGCTCTTAATTTACTACTGCTGAATGTAAGAAGAAAAAGCCTGTCTTTGCTTAACGTGTTTTGAGTCTATTCTAACGCTGTATGTGAACGACACAACGATAGAGAATGAGCGACGCGTACCAACCGCAGTTATTGCTACGGATTGCTCTTTGTTAAATAGAAACGAGAAGCAAAAGAAGAGAATCGATGATTTTTTTTCCTGCTTTCTTTTTCTATTAAAAGTGAAAACTTCAAGTTGGCTACGAACATCAACACGTAATCGGACACTAGTTGTTAAGTGTTTAAACAAACTCGAATAACACCAATGCTCAAGGATGACAAATATGAAAGAAAAATTCTTTCGAGTCTATCCAAAACAAATCCAAGTCAATATTTTTCTTTAATTAAAATATACTGTCACACTAAAAATGGTGAAATCAAAAGTAATCGCTACTTTTTCTTGTCACCATAATGACGCAATACTCTATATTTCATTATTTATTTTGATGCTTCACAGACCGTTAGTGAAAGTATATATATATATACAGCTGTTTTTCTTTTTCTGCATGATACAGTGACAAATGTAACAACAACACAAACAGCCTTATGCATAATACCACCGAAACATGTGTGGAAACAAATTCAATCGATTCGTTCAATACACGACCAAGCTTATCCACGTTGGATGCCACATATTAATCTAATATATCCGTTTACAGCTGAAAAAAAATTCGATAACATTAAAGCTCAATTAAAACCTGTTGTTAATCGAAAAACACCCTTTCAAATCGTATTCGATCTATCATCATTTGATTATATCGGACAACGAGATGACCAATGTACATTTCACTTAAGACCGAAAATCAGTACAGATGCTGTTGAACTTCAAAAAGTAATTAAAAATAAACGCGCATTTGAAGCACACCTTACACTTGGTCAAGCAACAGTGTCGAAAATTTCCGATATACTTGATGAAATAAAAGCTCGATGGACAACAACTGAATTTACTGTTGATCGTGTCTATATGATTAGTAGAGAAAATCATCCAGAGAATTTATTTACAATTAATAATTTACACTTGATTTTGATTCAAATTCAATGGGTTTTGATCCAATGACATCACGTCTTTTTCTAAAAACAACTGATATAGAACTATTTCGTCGATTGAATATTTTAGACGAAAACAAATATGATGGTACATTAACTTTAGGAGAAATACATGAAAATGATTTCGATAGAATTAATGAACGATTTATGAAAGTTTACACAACGGACATGAAGAAATTAAAAATTGACCGAATTCATCTAATGGATTCGACTGGACGATTTAAATTTATTTTTCGATTAAAAAACCCATAATTTCGATAATATTGTGTTATTTTTATTTTTAGTAAATAAATTGGTTCCAAAGAATGAAACAATGACTGAACATTACGAAAGATTACATGTATGTATGATTCAATCGATATCGAATCAAACCAGATAACAAGAGGTCGCTTTTCGCGGTTTTTATATCGAGTCAGTCAATTATTTGGAATATCAATGAGTTACGTAAACATACGAGAAATTCGAGATATTATTGGAAAATATTTCAAATAGATAAAAAGCATTTTTTTTCTATTGGTTTGGTACTATGAACAAAAGATGTGTGTAGAAGTAATACCGTTAGGCTTATTTTTGAATGTTTAACGATTGGAACACACCTTCACAATATCATGTCATTTTTTTCCTTTTCTCTTTGCCAGTGTTTACTTGTTTGGTATGATAGAATGAAAGTTGGTGTTACCTATTACAAAAGTGTTTCACCATCTGATATTATATCATGTCAGACAATAGAACACTAATTTGTACGTTCACTGTGAAACACTTGTCAAATGAATGTCTATTATTTGACATGACATTTTCGTCTTTAAGAATAATTGTTGATATTTATTTATGTTTAGGTTTACTCAAATCCCGTGGAGTTTAAATAATGTCATCGTCGAGTAAAAAATTTACTGTGAGTGTATTTTCTAGGCATCGAATTTGACACTATTCTTTTCTCTCGTTAGATTGCTGTCGAAGGAAATATCGGTTCAGGGTAAGATCAACTGTAATAGTGTCTACTTCTAGAACTATGTTTCGTCTGATATTTTTTAGGAAGAGTAGTGTACTTGCTCATCTTGCTAATTCTTCATTATGTGACGTAATAATTTATAAAGGATTTGAATGATAAGATATTTCTCTCTGTTCTATTAGATTGTTGCTGAACCTATTGATAGTTGGACAAATTTGAATGGACATAATATTCTAGTAAATAAAAAGTTGAAAAAATAAAATCTTATTTATTTTATTTATCTAGGCAATGCTCTATGACGATCCACAGCGATGGGGTTTTGCTTTTCAAGCTAATGCACAAATGACATTAGCAAAGCTGCATGCGCAACCAACAAAAGCACCTGTTAAAGTTATGGAACGATCAATTTATAGTGCTCGACATTGCTTCGTTGAAAATTTATATCGAAGGTATAAATGTATTGTAATCGATGGAGTTTTCTTTTTAAATATCGTTTTTTATTTTCAAGCAAAATTCTTCAAGGTGTTGAATATGAAATTTTAAAAGATTGGTTTCAACTGCTTATTTCGAATGGTTCCTGTCATCTCGATCTGATCAGTAAATATTATTTTCATTGATTTTATTAGGACAGATTTTTTTGTTTACATACTAATAGTTTATTTACGAGCAACACCTGAAACATGTCTGCAACGTATTCACGCGCGTAAACGATCAGAAGAAGAATCTATTAGCCTTGATTACTTACAAAAATTACACGAATGTCATGAAGAATGGCTTATAAACCGACATAATACAAATTTATCTATTCCTATTCTTGTTGTTGATGCCAATCAAACAAAAGAGCGTGTCTATAACGATACCAATACTCATGTTGAAAATCTTGTTTCATATTAAATTAATGTAGTTTATTTTTCGAATAATATGTTAATGATAAAAAAAGAATTTTTTTCCTTTTGAATATTGCTTTAACTCGTGTTTGTTTATTAATATTCTGTTGTGAAAACAAATAGTCGTTGTATACTGTATAGTTACTATTTTGATAAAATAAAATAGATGAAATAGAATAATAGAGAACATTAGAGTTAGTTATTTTATTAATTATGATTGTCAATTAGATTAGATGGCATTCAAGTTTGTGCGTAGCACCAGTCAAATTCATGATAACATTGAAAACAAGAAGAAAAATGAGTAATCGAAATTTTAATTCATTTGAAGAGTTACCGGGGAGTTTGAAATTTCCGCAAATTCAAAATACTTATACAACTATAGGGGTACGGAGATGTCGCATCTCTGTTACTGAGAGGGAAAAGGGCACAGCTCTCATCCTCACCTATCTCTCCTTCGCTATCATCCCCGCGAACGTGTGCATAACCATTTTGTCACAGATTCATTTTTTTTAATGAAAGTGAATTTGCTGCAAATTTTAATTCTCCACAACATGAATCAGATCTCTTCTTTTGTAAAAAATTCATCGTATATACATAATGATGGATCTATTTATTAGTAGTGTATAAGTTTTTGAATTTAAGAATGCATTGCAAAAGTAATCCATCTTTATATTTTCATTCACCATACACAGGAACGAAAACATCATAATAAGATTGCCCTCATGCATGTTCGTTCTTTAACGATGATTTTTTTCTTTATCAATGCATTTTTTGTTGATCTTTCTTTATTTTCATACTTGTACAATTTAGAAGAAATCAAAAATGGAATCATGCAACTCAGTGTCAGCATTGTGTTTCTTTCACGCAAAAATGTCTTCAACATAGAAGTCCTCGAATGATTTAGTTTTTCTATAATATCATATACTAATAAAATTCACTATGTTCGTCATGTCTCGTATAGAAAAAAATGTTTGTAATCTTTATATGCAAATAGAAAGTTCTAGTTGATATTGTGACTCTTGAATATGATGAAAAATAGTTGGAGTTGGAATATAGGTTTTTGACATGTATCAAATGGAGTTTTTTTTTTATAATTTTATGCACTGTCAAGATTGAATTAGTTTGAATAAAAAAAAGATTTGTATGCAACATGAGCATGTTTTTATTTCTATTGCTGTTCTAATTCATTGATTTACTTTTTGAGAAAAAAGTGCATCAAAGTTTGAAGAGCCTCAAAATCAAAATTTCTGCATAAATTTGTTTTTTGGGCAGTTTCTTTTCACATTGTAAATTTGAGATTGAGCTGATAAAGAAAATGATAAGAAACATAATTGGTAATGTGTTGGCGTCGCTCATTTCAACAGGAATAGTTCCCATTCATAATGAAAAAAAGCTAATGAATGAATGAATGAATGAAATTTTAGATTTTTTTCGTTTTTACCAAAACAGAAAAATAAACGATGAGGTAAGCGAGACATCAAATATAATCTCACTTGAGTTTTCGTACAGATGAAAATCAAATGAAAGTTGAAAAAAATGGCAATGTTGGAATTCTTTCTGTTCTTTCTATTGTCTATTGACTATCCATCCAGGAGAATCATTCCGACAGTAGGATCCTATCGGATTCCGACAAGGGTCAGACAGTGAATATACCGAATATAACATATGTGTTTCAATAAAGTCGACGAAATCTTCTGGGATTCCTGGACACGGACCTATAGTCGGATCCTATGTTGGATTTTAACGGGATCCAACTCTAACGAATCACCCTTGCGCTCTGATGGCTCAAAATGCTTATTTGATCGTGAATAAGAAAATGATTTTTTTTCGTCGGAACCGACAATAGGTCCGTGTCCAGGAATCCTATCGGATTCTGCCGGGGAGCCGGATCCCATAGGATTCGATAAGATCCGTTGTTCGATTCATTCACCTGGGTACTGTATTTTCAATTGTGAAATCAAGCAGAATCTCTTGTTGTGTCAAGTAGAAAAAAAACACTCAGATTATATATGTCGCCGAAAAATCGAGAAAAAAAGAAAAGGCATCGACTATAGAAATAGAAACAGTAATTTCTGTATAAATAACAAAATTCTTTCACACTTCTCGACTTTGATCAAGCAACAATATACTTATTCAATATGGGTGGAAAACCCCCCACGTCGACTATTTCAGAATCAACAGTTAGTGGTACTTCAGGTAGACCAGTACCATTACGTGCTATGCCATCAAGACGTCGTATGGCTCAAAATTATTTGGTTATTTGGGTCGATGGCAACATCACTGAAAATACTGAAGACTGTCGAAATACACTGGCACATTTGCGTGCAGTGGTGAGCGAGGTGAATATTTGCACGACACCAGAATAGTGTATCGAATATATCAATGAAATTGATAACGGAAAGGCTTTTATCATTTCATCGGGAGCATTGGGTCAGCGTCTCGTCTCGAACATTCATGGCACGACACAAGTGGATGCAATTTACATGTTCTTTGGCAACAAGGAGTATCATGAATCATGGACAAAGGAATGGCCCAAGATTCGAGGTGTTTTTACCTCAATTAAACCAATATGTGAATCGTTCAAAAAGGTCACCCGTGAATGTGATCATGATTCAATTCCTATGAGCTTCGTTCCGAAACAAATGATCACAGAAGGGGCAACAGGCTTGGATCAAAACAATCTTGATCAATTACCGCCATCATACATGTACTCGGTGATTTTCCAGGATATCCTATTAGAAATAGATGACGATGACGCTAAATCTATGAAAGCTTTAGTAAACTTTTGCCACCAACAAAATATTCCTGAAAAAGAAATAAATGAATTTAAGCGGAACTACCACCAGGAATCTCCCGTCATGTGGTATACAAAAGTTCTTTATGATATGTTTAATCGTGGGTTACGATTGCTTGATATGGAAGCGATGGCGAAATTAGGCTTTTTTATTCGAAGTTTACATCTACAACTGAAAGAATTTCACCAGGAACAATCAGCGAATTTCCAAAAAGCGCTCATTATTTATCGTGGTCAATGGCTCAATCAACAAGACTCTCAGAGTCTAATGCATTCAAAAGGTGAACTCCTTTCATTTAACAACTTCTTATCAACTAGCAAGAAAAAAGGAGTGGCAACAGCATTTGTTGATGGGGTCCAAAAGAGACATCAAGATACTGTTGGTGCTATTTTTATCATGGCAATAGATCCAAGTAAAATATCAACTTCAATCACTCCATTTGCTATGATTGATGAGCGCAGTTCTCTTTCACAAAAAATAGTTTTTACAATGCACACTGTTTTTCGTGTTATTGAAATTAAATAGACGGCTAATAATGACCGTTTTTGGGAAGTACAGTTGACTATAATAGGCCAGAGTGATCCAGAACTTGCCGGTCTTACTCATTGAATGAAAGAGGAAATCGATGGTGGAGGATGGTATCGAATGGGTCAATTGATTCCCAGAATGGGTTATTTCGATCAAGCTGAAGAACTCTACAATGAATTACTCGAGAATTCTTCCGATGACAGCGAGAGAGCTAATGTTTATAATCTTCTAGGATGGGTCAAAAGAGACCAAGGGCAATACAAGGAAGCAGTTTTGTTCTATGGAAAATCTCTTGAAATCTACCAGAAACCTCTCCCAGATGATCATTTAAGTTTAGGTACAATGTGTAGCAACATCGGTCAAGTGTATTACATGATGAGTGACTACTCGAAAGCACTTGAATATTACGAAAAATTGCTCAAAATAAGAGAAAAGGCTCTACCTCCAACTCATCTCAATTTGACTGATACTTATCTGAACTTTTCAGCCTGCTACGAGAATTGGGCTACTATGCAGCAGCACTTAAGGTTCTTCAAAATGCTTATCAAATTCAAGAAAAAACATTTCAAGAAGGTAATCAAGCTTTTGCTTCAACATTCAGTTGGTACGGAAGCGTATATCGGGACTTGAAAGAGTACTCAAAAGCACTAGATTATTTTGAAAAATGTCTCACAATAGTTAGAAAAACTTTACCAGAAAATCATCCCGATTTCGGATTAACATACAGTAATATTGGCGATATACATCATCTAATGGGTGATTATGAGAAAGCACTCGCATTTCATCGCAAAGCGTTAAATATTCAAGAAAAGGTAAAACGTAATCCTCTCAAATGTGCAACAACATATACGAATTAAGGTGAAACTTTTCGTGAAATGAAAGATTATTCAACAGCTTTAACATATTTTCAGAAAGGATTAAAAGTACGTAAAGAAAAACTCGCACAAAAGCATCCTGATTTAGCTGTAATATATCACAATATGTCAAAACTGCATTTCTCAACTCAACAATATAGTATGGCAATGAAATATGTTCAACAAGCTGTTGAAATTGGACAAGAGAAATTAACGTCAACTCATCCACATCTCCTAGAATATAGAGAAACATTTGAAAAAATTCGAAAGAAACAGTGAAATATTAATTTTTTCCCTTTGATTTACTCAATAAAATTGCTTTGATAACTATAGACTATTTACTATTCGTGCACGCGCGTGTTACCAGAAAGACTCCCATCGTACACAGAAACGGATAAGCATAGAGCCAACCTAGTTGGACTGGTATGGCAGTGTACGTTGGTATTACGTACAAGTAGGAGGGCAGTGACTTGGCGTACATGCGACAGGGGTAAACTCAACTTTGGTCGACAGTAAAAATGTCGAAAATAAAAATGCCGAAATAAATTTATAAAAATAAAATAAAAATTCTAAAAGAAGGAATGTTTTGAAAGATACTCGATGAAAATGTTATTATTGTAGGATCGACGGCGACTTATGTTCGTTTAAATTTATCATTGGTCTATCAGACATTGGTCACTATTAATACAATGTAATAGAAAAGAATAAGAAAATTATCCTTCAATTACTCATTATTCGAGTGATAAATATACATATTGAAGCCGCCACGGAATCGACACGCAACATCAACAGTGATTTTAATTTCATTACTTCGAATAAGGGACAACCTCTTTTAATAATGAATCAGTACATATACAAATGCAACAAAAAAAAGCCCAATAAAAAAGATTGTGGCGTATATGTTCATACTGATATAGGTCAGAATTATTTATCTGGTGATAAAACTGACCATGGGCACCCAGCAAATTCTGAATCTCTTCAAGTCAAAAAAACTCGTGAACAAATAAAACAACGTTGACTAAACGAGTTTACACCTATCGGGAAAATGTTTTCATGAATCCCTACTTAGTTTTCGATATTTTACTGTTGACATTTTTACTGTCGACCAAAGTTCAGAGATTCGTGTGACTATCTTGTGACTTTGCATGCATGAAACCGAAGAATTGAATTTGCTGCTTTTGTACTATTTGACGATGTCTTTAAAAAGTGATGTATATATTTTGACTTTCACATGGCGTCTATTTTTTATTCATATATTTTCGTGTACCCGCATGCGGACAATATAAACAAGCTTCGCAAAAGCATAGGACAGATCGAGACGTTCTTTAAATATATTCATATACATACAACAAACTCGAAAAAAAAGAAAAAAGAACAATCGAATGCTCAACGAATACTAATTAAATAAAGTGTGTAAAGATCAACAAATAAGCTTTTAAAAGAAAAAAAAGTAATCTACCGGTGCAATGTACACTATACAACAAATAACACACAAGGCTCGGATCAAAGAAAATAATTTTAAAATGTTTTCATTTTCTTTGTATAATATGGACACAAAAAATTAATTCATGTTAACTTACTGTTTTGCACAGAAAAAAAATAATTGTTTGTCTTGTAAAAGTGGAATATATAGGGTATAACTATCGTAAAATGTTTCTTGAATAAACTACTGTAGGTTCCTGCTCACTATCAGCATATCGTTGACTATTATAATGACTCCAAGGATTCAATCGTTCTGTATCATTATACCGTTGTGAAGATGAATAAAAATCATTCAATGGCTCAATTATATTATTTAATGGTGTTGATGAGATCGGATAGAGATAATTAGTAGTTGGTGTCATTCGTTGTTGTCGTCTTGTTGGAGGTGATGGTGGTAAGATTATTCCAGATGGCAGCATATCTACGTCGATTTTATACTGTGGTTTACGTACTCGAGGCATTGGACAGGGTGCTGTTTGTGTTGAAGGAAATTCATCTGGGGATGATGATGTCGATGGTAGTGGAGTTAAAAGTTTTCGTGGTAATGGTAATGGTGGTTGTAGAGTATAATGATGTTGCTTTTCGTTTGTGATTGGCCAGGTTAAATCTTCTTCTGGTGTTGATGCTTGAAGATTGGATGAAGATGATGAATAATATAGATTTAATCGTTCATCAAAATCATCTACTGTTGCATCGATTTGTTGTAGTTGCGAATGAGATGATGATGATTTAGTAATAGATTCCGATGGTGTAGATGATGGAGTATCACGACAACGATAAAATAATATATATGCATCTGGAGTACATACACGAGATGGATCCAATTCAGATACAAGATGGTCATCATAACAAAACCATTTTTCTGTTACTGAATTTTTACAATACGCTAAAATTAAAATACGATTATTGAGTTTTTCCAATAGAAAGTATATTAATTAGTGCCGAAGATTAAACTCTAACAATTCTTACCAGTATAATGTCCATTTGACATACTCCCACGATGATTACAAACAGAATAAAGGTCATAGAGTCCATATTGTTTTTGTTGTTGATCATCATCATCAACTCCACTATCGTCATTATTTTTTTTCGTTGATAAAAATCCTCTAACATCAAGACCCACCAGTGGAAATTGTACAGGATAGACTAATTTTGAATTTGACATTTTTGTTTGACAAAAACGTTTTAAATGTATAATTAAAACTGGTGGTAATGTAGAAATTTTCAAATTTTTTACTGTTCCATTCTCTTTTCGACGGCAATGTGTACACATCCATGCATCATCCTAAATAAACCAAATATCATTTTTCTATTCAACGTTAAGCCTATGTGACATACATGATTTAAACTTTCCGATTGTGTAAATAATGAAAAACAATCAGCTAAAGATATCGACGATGATGATGATGGTTGATGTAGAGCTGCACGTGCTTGAGCAACCGATTGATGAATATCTGGTTTATCATCACTTGAACCCCATTTCGATATAAACTGTCCGAGATATTTTTCATGCCAATTTGCATAAACTTGTATATGTGAGGGTCCAAGGCCGGGACCATCGTATGCATCAAGTATTTCAACAATTTTCTCAAGATAAAGTGGCCATTGAACATCATACAGAATTGGATATTCTTTTTTTATTGTTTCACAAGAAGTCGATTGATATTGATCAATCAATGATAATTGAAAAACAACAAATTCTTGTGCATACTCCATGGCTTCATCACGTATGATTGATCGTTGAGCTTTTATGATTGACAATTGCAATGCACGATAATTTGACTCACGGGGCACACGAACAGCTTTAAGAGAAGAAAAAAAGATAGTATTATTGAATTCTAAATAAAATCTTTACCTATCGGTGCACCAAATCTTTGAACAAGGCCAGAATTAAGTCGTACACGATTAAGTACAAGTAAATTAACATATGAATTATTCGATAATGATGATTGATTCGTTGAGTCGGCAGCAGATGCAACATGTTCATTACTTTCTGTTCTTGACGACGGAAATTGTATAGCAAAAATATCATGTGTTAATCGAGACATTGGCTCTGTATCGTGAAATACTTGAGAAAAACCAGTATGCTGTTGTATTTCGACAAGAGCAAGCTGTAAGAAAAGAAACGAAATGAAATTTCTTCACAACAACAAAAATAATTTTTATTTTACATCATTTGGATCAAGATTTGATTGTTGAGCAATTGCTTCTCGTACATCTTTCACTGTATTGGTTACTGGTAAACATAAAGCAATTTGTAATTGTTTAGGCGATTGGTTAAGAAAGACAACAGTAATAAAAACAGGTTTAATAATTTTTTGCGGTATTGGTAATGATAATAATAAGTAGGGTTCGAACGTTTTACTCTCTTGTTTACATTGATTACAACGTAATGTTGAATGAAGTTGTGCACTGAATGTCGACGTTATGATACTTTGATTTGCATCTGTATAATCTGACCAAGCACGTCGTGCTAATTCAACAGATGCAAGTGATGATGACGATTGAGAAGAAATTGTTGTCGAAGAAAATGAATTCTAAAAATCAATTGATTAGGGAACAAAATGTCTTTTATTTAAATTTTCTATACTTTAGTTTGTTGTCGAACTCTATTATTCGCAACTAAATTTAATTCATCGTGAATTGTATTAATAAGAAATAATAAAAATTCTTGAGCATCATTTTGTTCATTGCCGGAATATTGTCGATTGAGATTACCGATGATTGTTTTAAAATCATAGGATAACTTTGATGTTGTATTCGATGAATTATTCCATAAGGCTTGAAAAATTTGTACGAACGATTTTGTTACTTTAAAACCATGCAGTTGCGATGTGGATGAATGTTGATAATCAACTATTGCATTTTTTATATTACGTATGTCGATTTCATAACCTTTGCGAAGAAAATATGAGGCTAACTGTTCTGTATGGCATAAACATTGAACAATTGCATTGATAAAACTAAAATATTGAAGAAGTCGATTTACTGTAATACAGATTTTACAACATGATCAAATTGTTTCTCTCGAGGAAAGTATCTGGATGGTGCAGTAAATAATCTAATAAAATTCTCTACAATGACTTATATGTAACCAACGTTTAAATGCATGTAAGTAGTATTCTCGCTTTCAGCCTCAAGGAATTATATAGAAAATCCTATTTAATACTATAAAGTAATAACATCATATAAAATTAATGATTTATACAAAATTCTTTTAACACTAAACTACTAGAGTTTAAAGCACGAGGAATCTACTGGAGTTTTTATGTATAAATGCCCAATAAATAATAAGCTCCTATTGAAATTCTTTTTTTTTGGTACATCCAGAGAAAACTTCTTATTTACTTTACATAATAATAACCCATAGAGATCACCGTATTTAAAGTTAGTTATACGTTTCAAAAGATTACCATATTTCATAATCATTAGTTCTCTATTTCGAGTGAAAAAAACACTAGAAAGAAGTCATTTTCATTTCAAAGATATACAAATGTATATAATTATATCTAATAATAAGTTAAAATTATTAACTTCTAATTTTATGCAAGCCGTTCGATGACAATGAAATCAATGACAAACATATTTTACACATTCTTTCTTTTTCTTTCGCTTGATCCTACCAAAAGTGAAAAAAAACACAAACGAAAAGAATTCTTACCATGTATTGCCACAATTTTTAAGTCCATATACAAATGGCACATGTTGAGTTGCTGGCGCTAATGTACGACGAGTTGATTTTCGTCGAATATCTACACGTGTTAAAGAATGTTTTCTTTGTTCATTCGAATTGTTATTCATTCCTGCTGATTGATTTGGATTTTTAAATGCGATTGGTGAAGTCACATTATTCAAATTTTGTTCATTCGTATTATTTATATTTGATATTTGATAATCAGACAATTTTTTTGTCGATGGGAAATTCATTAAACGTTTTAAACGTGAAAAAAATGAGCGTCGTGATTTTGATGTATTCGATAGAACAGATTCATAACCAGATGATGATGATGATGATACAGTTGTATTTGTTTTATAGTACAATGCTGAATCAGATGGCAATGGTTCATTTGATATTGGTGAATATGAATGTGTTGTCAATGGTAATACATTAGAAACAAAATCAACAGTACCATATTGCATTGAGCCCAATGTAAGTATATGATGGTGAAGCGCATTATTATTATTGTTGTTGTTGCTATTTATCGATGAAGATTTACTGTAAAGAGAAGCAGATAATAGTAATAATAATAATAATTAGAAAATAAAATAGTTTACCTGCCAACTACATCTGCAGCATCACGTTGTTTCTTAGCATTGTACGAAGCAAAATCTGTACTAGCAGCATTGACACAATGCTGAACCATGCTTTTTTTATTATAATTAATAAAACATATGAAAGAACAAATGTGATCGTCTTTCAATCCATGGTAAAAAAAAGAGAAAAGAACAAGTAAATAAACAAGTATTGAGTAGTATTATACCACAAAAAAATATGTCACCTTACTCAACAACATTGATTATAGATGTCATTAATTCATATATTTTATTCATTTTTAATTGCAAACTATTTTTCATTTTTATGTATGTTCGGCGAATAATATCAGTTGATTCATATTGTAGACTTGCTCATTCGAATGAGTAATCGTATGACATCTTGTGACATCTGCAGTATTTTAGGAATTTGAAGGCAATCTAATGTGAAATAAACTTTCCGGTGCTTGAGATACTTGTAATATGTCTATTTATGCTTGAAAGATAGATGTACGATATGTTACTGAGATTATACTGTTGTTAAATGCTATAAGAAACATAGCTATGTATCTAGGTAACAATTTTATATGATGAGATACCATTTAACATAGGAAAAAGTGTTTTTCTACGATTGGTGAAAATTCAAAATTTAAATAAAATTTGAGGAAACATTTCTTCTTTTTTCTTTTTCTCCTCTTGAATGAATGCATCAGCAATAATTATCACTTGATGATATGCGACATTCAATGAAAAAAAAGAATTTATAATACATTGTAACAACAAAACTCTCTCAGTTTTTCTATGAGACAATAAAGCGTGAAGTATGACATATTTTATTTTCTGCGTAGTTTTATTTTCATTTCTATTTCCATCATGGATTCAATGTCAATCCGGAGCCTTCAATCCAGTTACCGGTCGAATAGACAACCTTACATATGACTTATATTACCGAATGGTGAGTGAACCTGATTGCCTGGCACTTTGTCTGAAATATACATCATCAACATGTTATGCTGTTTCTTATGAAAGTTTTCTTCAAGAATGTCGAATTATAACACAACCCATTCCATCGACGTTTATTCCAGATCAATTATTTCTTAATTGGCGATCATTTATTCTAAAACAAGACTCATAAACATATATATTCTTTTTGAAAAGAAATAAATATAAAACCTTTTCATTAATCATTTCTTATAGAAACTATCGCGAAGACCTATGACTACGCAATCGAATGCAATATTTGCATTCTAGAAATCACAAATAGCGCTCACCCTACGGATTCACTGACCCTTTCCTGAAAGAATAAGAATGGTACTTCATTGTGAATTACAAAAGCAGTCTATGATGAACTTGTAGGGAGTTTGTTTCGGAAGATATTTATGCAACAGAGTAATTAATTCAGTCGTGATTTATTGCCTTATTCAACAAGTAACGCGACCTTAGTGTCGCTAATCCTCTACTAAAAGGAGATGAGCATTTAAAAAGCAAAAACGCTTACGTGAGACACTTCAGATAATTCCCTGGTCGAACAATACAGTTTGTACATGGCCGTGAAACGTTAAATACGGCCCCTATCTGATGACAGTATTCAATCGCCCGGATTATAGCTTGGTAATAATTGTAACGGAAAAAATGACTGATAGCTAAGCTTCGATAGAAAACCTACATGTAAGTATCATCAAACAATACTTTTTTTAAGTGCTATTTATGTATACAAAGTGACTAGAGTGAAATAAGGTGCGTCGGAACTAATGAAGCTTGGAGAACGTTCAGCAAAATTTCAATAAGCTCGATATAAAATAAAGAAAAACAGTCATCCAAGAGAGCTATCATCGAAATACTTCGTTTCAGTGATCCTATAACTCAAACTAGTCTTGACACTATAGAAACCTAACAGGAATCTACACTCATAGATTACAGACCTAATCAATTACTGTTTTTTTATTACGACTTCCGTTCGGCTTATCTAATTTTTGCTCAATTTCATTTGAGCTCATTTCGGTCCGGTTCGTTCTCGCTCCGTGGTGCAAATATATGCATTCCAGTGTGTATGTTCAAAGATAAAAGATTCTGACACTTACTTGATTCAATTAAAATCCCACTTTCAATTCAGAAAACAACTAAACTTATTAATGCTTTTTCGATATATATAGATTCCAGATATTTTAAGTGAGCTAGGCAAAGTGTTTCATGGTGTTGTTGCGCAAAAGCTAGTAGATTGACGCCATTTTAGACAATCGTTGCAAATTTTCTAATCTAGAGGGTGCGTAAATATTCTGAAAGTTGTCAAACAGTGTAGCCTTAATTAGAATAGCTTTTCTGAGTGAGCGGCTAGTCATTCGTCGGCGTCCCGAAGAGGAGCCACCACGGCTAGCCGCCTCAATTATTAATGTGCTTCGTTCTTGTGATTGGGGTGTTCCATTCAAATGTTGCATCATTCAATGTTCACTGTGCTAGAATTTGTAAGATTAAACCAAAAAGAATTTTCAAATCCACGCGCATCAACAGTTACAGGGTCTGTTGATTTTGGATTTATTTGCACCTTTACTGAACTGCTTACAATTTTTAGCTGGATAAGCCTGAATAAAGTCTTCATGCTTACAATAAACTGCTGACACACTTCATGTAAACCACATGAAACATCCAATATCCTGGAGTTGAAACCCATCTACGGCATGGAGTATACAGAAATAATTACTTCATGAAATGCCTTGTAGTGCAATATTTCAACAAAAGTAACTGTTTTTACGCTAAGATTTTCTAAATCAATGAAACAATAATACAGGCATGTGAGCGACTAGTCGTTCGTCGGAGCCTCTATGGGCGCCACTCATGGCTAGCCGTTTCCATAAAATCCGAAATACGTAAAAAAAGACTATTAGTAGCTACTCCTATAAGACCTTGAATATAGACACAATATATCTATCATTCTCATCATCACAGAGTCGCACACTTTCGGAACAGTACATTATGCAACAATCTCTAACGGAAGATGCGATGCGCTAAATTTCGTCAATTCATTATGAACTAGATCGAACTGGAAAAATCACAAAGCATTAGTTGCACGCCTAAGCTAAATCAGTTTTTTTCCTGGAATCAAGAAGTTGATTAGTTAAGGATACTACATTCAAATATCCATCTGCAAAAGAAAAATACTTTCAATCGAATTTTTAGTTACTCATAAATTTCCTTCATTTTAATAAGTAGCTCTATTTTTCG
>CAJNYU010000039.1:0-45282 GCA_905331475.1 Rotaria socialis
CGATCATATCAGCTCTTTTGAAACGAGCTGTTGAAAAAGTTCAGTTCAGGAACGAGAGCTGTTCGATCAGATCAGCTCTTTTGAAAGGAGCTGTTCAAAACAATCAGCTCATATCGAAATGAACTTTCGAACAGCTCCCACGCTCAGAACTAGAGTTGAACTATTGCACCCCTACTTCCAATAAGAAATATGTACTTATCCTTGAAATTCACAATTTTGTTTTTAATTAGAGAAAGGAAGCATCGAATAGTTCTTATTTTCCGGATCCGATTGGTCAAACGGTGCAATCCGGATTCCATACCCGGATTGAAAACGGGCAGATCCTGGCTAGGTGTCTAGTTCGGAAACTATTCATATTCCTTCGTTTACGATCGCCAAAAGGAAACGATCGGAAAATTACTCAGGAATCCTGCTGTAAACGGAAACCGTATCCGCTTATCGCTTCCGGAACCCAGAGTTAGCGGGGAATACCCGGGAAACGGAGACCGGAAAACTTTTCGGAATGCTGCTTCCGAGATTCGATGGAAAATCACCGGATCAGACTGTTTCCCGCCGTACGTATTTGGCCCGGGGTAGTATAATCTAGAGAAAACAAACAAGGCTTGTGTTCGAAGACAACAACGCTCCATTTATTTTTATGTGTTATTGCGAATTTGAATTAAAACGAAGCGAAACAAAATTGAATCGATATATATTTTTAGTGTCCACACGAATAATTTTTTTAATTAATTTATAGATAATAGTGAACACTATAGCGTTCTCCATGTAAGAAAAACCGCATGAAAATCGGCGGTTAACCGCGGTTTTACCGGTCCGGTTACCGGCTCTCATTACCGCAGAACGGATAAATACCGCGGTTTACCACAAAAAATGAACATGCATTTACCGCTTTAAACNTTGATTAATACCGCGGTTACCGCTAAAAAAGCGGTTAACCGGTTCATCTATAATTTTTGACAGAAAAAGTCTTCCAAATCATCAATTAAACTATTTTAAAGATCCTTTTTTTTTACTTTTACACGTGATAAACATGCGCAAAAAACCGCCGGTTAACCGCGGTTTTACTGGTCCGGTTACCGGCTCCCATTAGCACAGAACGGATAAATACCGCGGTTTACCGCAAAAATTGATCCAGTATTTGCAACATGGGTCACTATTACTTTTTGACTATTAGGTCCAGTCAAACTGTCGAAAAAAACATTCAACAAGGAACTTTTATTAATGATCTCGAAAACAATCGAAGAATAGTTAGTCATATTTCCTCTAATAACAAATGTCTGTTGATCAGGAAAAAATACTGAAAAATAAAAAAAACATTTTGTTCTATTTTAGCTGATTTTATTAAGCAGAGCTTCTATAATTGAAGAACAAACTAAAATAAGCTCAACTAGATATGTTTCTCTTTAACAATTCATTTAATTATTTTTGAAAGAGATTCTTCTGTGTAATGAACAGCCAATATCCCGTAGATCTTCCTTCTGTTTATTGTATTTGCCGTTATAAAGGCATTCGATGACGGTAGATATTGATGTAATCCCTTGTCATTGTGTACGAGACATATTCAAGTTAGGACATGTTTATCATGTTGTATACACGTTGCCACTATCTTTCAATATTCATCGCAAAAAGGTTATCACTTCTTTAATGAGGAGAAAACAAATGGACACTCACAATGCATTCTTACAATCGATCATATCATAGAATTGTCTACATTGATATGTTGTGTGGATCATTTCTGAGGAAACAACTTCTTCACCGATATTCTCTCAAGAACTTATTTCACCAGAGTAAACATCAATACGATGAACATAAACAATTATTTCAATGAAGCTCTTTTAATAATCAATAAAAAACAGAAAACAACAAACGAACATAATCAAGAGCTTGAGAAAAAAGAAATGGTTAATAAGATAAAAATTGTCCAAAAACAATGACAACCGGTCTAAAAATACAAAAGAATATATTGAATTTGATAGAAATCTAAAAAAACATACCATGATCATGTTAATGAATAAATTTTCGATACATTAGTTCTTCAACTTCATCGCCTTCCATTGAAGTGGACATAATATCGCTATCATCAGTTTTTTTCGGACCATCACGATCACTTTCGAGGCATCATTTTTTAATTAAATGTTGAATTTGCTCAATTAATTTGTCATTAATGAGATTTATGATTGATGGATCTTCATTATCTCTGTATATCCACTTAGTATAAGCTTTGCCATGGGTTGCATCAGATGAATAAAAATAACGATGATATTTTTTATTTAATGCATCAATGTAAGATGAACATAGTAAACAAGGTATTTTCGAAATACTTATTTCAACTAGATTCAAATGATCTGCCTGATTGATGTTATTTTTTAATAAATAATCTATAAGTAAGATTTCGGCACGTAGGTGGCCAACATAAATAGGTTTTTCGTCAATCATTTTCAATTTTCCTAAGTATTGCTTATAAAAAGTATCACTTGTAGTCTGTTGAAGAATTTCGAGATATTTTGATCTGATGAATGAATTAGATTTGTGAAAATGTTTTCAAATGCTTGTCGTGAAGTAACATTCAATTGGTGTGTTTGTTCAATTGGTGGAGCGAGTTTCCATGAGATATTTTTATATATTTGACCAAAATGCTCCTTATTATTAGACAAACATTTCAAAACAAGATTTTCTGACCGTAAATGAGCCGATGCCTTTTCAAAATAATGAACACCTTTATCAGCTGTTTTCACCGAATGATTAAGTACCCAGGTCGATCAACTTGTGTCGTACACGGCCGTTTGGCCATAATTTACGGTCGTTTGGTATGCACCGTATTACGGTCGTTTTTGTATCGTGCTATAAACGATCGGATACGGTGCATGTCAAAACGTCAAGTTACGGCCATTTACGGTGAGAAATGGCAGGAAACGGCAGTATACGTTAACGTTTACGGCCGTATGCGACCGTTTCTGGTAGCCGTAATGCTCGACCTGGGTATATATCGAAAAAAGCGTGATTGAAAAAGCATCGTGGCACGCTGTGCTGCTAAAATCAACTGTTGATCAGTTGGATTAACTTAATTTCCAAATATTTGATCACGAGCTACTAAAAATTCATTAAGGCTTCTCAATAGAAATTTCATATAATCTTCTTCGGTGTCATTTTTTGATATTAGAAAGATTTTGTCAGTCATTAATGGATAATTTCTGTAATATTCTTTATTGGATTGAAGTTCTTCAATAAAATGATACTTTTCATGTGTATTCCATCGAACCATTTTAATTAATCCATGAATGACTTTAGAATTTCGACCAGCAAAATAATTGATGATTTTCTTCGAATTATATTCAAATATAATAGAATCCAATTGATCTCTAGCTTCTTCTATTGCTTTGTCTTTGATTGAAGACATATATGTCAAACTTGAAAGTTGAATTCAATTGAATATTGAAATTTTCAACTTTTAAACCAATAGCATGCCGAAGAATCGTGACTCCCACCTTTATCACTATGAGTTGAAAGTTGAAATTTTCTATTTTCAACTGAATTCAAGTTTCAAGTTTGACACTACTGATTAAACATAATCTGATATAAATCCGAATTTAACGAAAAAATCGATTGAAATATTTCCAGATCGCCTAATCCGACGACGGATCCTAAAACATTCTACTAACCGAGGAAATCCAGTTGGATTCTGGGTTTCGGAACTATTGACGGATCCGATGGAAGGATTTTAAAAAATATCAAAATTCTATTTAGTGCAAAAAAAGCTTTTTAGAGGCTGACTATAGCAGGCTTTTTGACGCATCGGATCCCAGAGTAGGATACGATCGGATAGTATCGGACTCCGAAGCCCGGAATCCGACGAAATCTGTTGGTTCTTCTCAGTTTTCATGTGAGATCCGATTGTAGGAATGAACGACCTGGGCTGTTCATCAGTTGCTGTGATTGGTTCATTCCGAGCAATAAATATAACATGATCAGCTTCAGAAACATAAACAGCTGTACATGTTGCACTTCCATTTAGAAAAAAAACAAAACTAGAAAGAAATTTTGATCTGTCTGTCACATCTGTTGTTCGTATTTTTTCTTGAGACCCAGATAAACCGTAAGATAAACATTCATAAAGGAGAATCTTACTAAGAATAAAATCACTCATTTCAAACCTAAAAAAGATTTCAATGTCTAATTTGAAGACGAAGGTTAGAATTGTGAAAATTTTTCATAACTTCTTCACAAATATATATCAAGATTGATCTAAAATAAATTTTATTTAAACAGAGAAATGTTTGATTCGACAAAGGAATCAATCAGCAGTGTGTCTTCTTTAACAAATAAAAAGAATTGTATATCATATCATACCTTCCTTTGTAAGAAGCCATCGATGGTCTCCATTTCTTTTTTTCCTCTTTGAACATGTCACGACCTCTATTGGTATGCCTAATAAAAAAACACGCAGAGATGGGGCATGATTAATGTAATAGCCTTACGTGTACTGAGCTGCAATCGTTTCAATTCGCCTAGTAACTTTTTTTTTTATGCAATTTTTTTCTTTTTCATTTTTCTGAGAGAGCGTCATCATGCTTTCTGTTCTGTTTAATGGCCTGCTTGTCACTATGTGCCATTGTTAAACAGTATGTTTTTATTTTATTTTGACTCATTCTTCTCTACGTCTCTTTTTTTACATTTGAAAAGCTTTAACAAAGTACGATTTACGTTCAATGTCTGATAGTGTAACTGTTAATTTTCTCTCTACATCAATAAATTGTGACCATTCAGCATCCTCGAATGCGCCGTCATCATCTGATACAAATGGATATGATGTTAAGCCCGAAAATAATTCTGATGAATCATTTATTTCAAAGAAAAAATTAATACAATTTCAACCACCAGATCATGATATATTTCATTCATCAAATTTCAATGGGCCATCATTTAAACAAATTATTGTTGTATTTTTCTTGCTTGTCATAGTTACATCATTATGTTCATATTTATATAAAGATTCATTAGTTAACATTTTACTTATTCTTGACACGTTACCGTGGTGGTGGACTTTCATATTTTTTTGTGTCCTATTTACACTTGTTTCCCTGCCGTTTGCTTGGGGTACGTACAAATTTAGGAAAAATTTATATATTTATAATTCAATGCATATGTTTTATTTAGGCTATATATTATTAAATATAGCATGTGGTTTTCTATATGGACTTCTGTATGGTATGATATTCATAATATTATACGTTAGTATTGGTTTATCCCTATCGTTTTTTATTTGTAATTATATTTTAACACATAATTTTCGTATTATTAAAAACTTAAAAACAACATTTGAAAATAGTGAAGTAATTCAAACATTAATTAAAGTTCTCAATAGTGTAGATGGTTATAAAATTATTTTTCTCAGTAGACT
Organism: Rotaria socialis; assembly: GCA_905331475.1. Classification (NCBI taxonomy): domain Eukaryota; kingdom Metazoa; phylum Rotifera; class Eurotatoria; order Philodinida; family Philodinidae; genus Rotaria; species Rotaria socialis. The sequence continues at coordinate 5,399 of CAJNYU010000039.1, forward strand.
TACGCCAGTAAGTAATTTATTGCTTTCTTTTTAAAAATCTTATCAATATATTCTATTTCAATAGATCCCTCTTGGTTTACAAAATGGATTTTATTCAATTAGTAATGTTCCTTTTCGCATTTATCTTTTTTGGTCATTATGTGGCTTGATACCAACTCAATTAATTTATTGTTTTCTTGGTTCACGGCTACATTCAATGACAGATTTAATATTAATTGACAAACGAACGAAAACCGTTGGAATCGTGGTCGGTGTTTGTGAGTGCGTAATGACATTTGTTTTAACTTATTATGTATTTCATACAGCTAAAAAAGTACTTAATAAGTTATTACTTGAAACATCGGCATCAAGTGAAGCTTTGATTGCAGTTAAACAATAAAATAATTGATTTGTTTTATTTTCTTACTATAATAAATCACTTTTGACTTAGTATTATTATTCTTATTTGGCACAATAAACAATCAGTTACGAAATGGATTTAACCGTAATTATATTTTCATTGATTTAAGTTGTGTCCATAATTTGAAAATTTTTATATTCAATGCTGGAGTTCAATTTCTACCTAGAATAACATTTTTTTTCTGTTTGGTGTTTTGATATTCTGTATGTTAAAATAATGAAAGAGTCACGATATAGATAACTATGTGATGGTGAGGATTGAATTCGTTAAACTTATAATTTGTATTAAAAATAAATATAAAATGGCGAATACCCATAACATGCCATTAGTAACTACAAAGATAAAATGGTTGTAGATTAATTATGATAATTTAAAGATTTGCTGGGTATTATAAATACATATATGCTTAACATATTTAAAACTTAAAAAATAATCTGACTCTTGTTTGAGATGAGTCTTTGGTGTGATAAATATCAACCGAAAACTTTTAATGAACTTCACTATCAATTAGAACAGGCTGCATTATTGCAAGCCGTTGTAAATAAATATTTTCTTCTAAAATCTCGTGATATTTCCATAGATGATTTAGGTAGCTGACGGTGATTTTCCTCATTTTCTAATCTATGGTCCTAGTGGATCAGGTAAAAAGACTCGTATAAAATGTTTACTTCATGATCTATATGGTGATGGTGCACAATCTTTACGTATTGAAAATCATGTATATGAAACACCATCACGAAGAAAAGGAGAAATAACTACAATTGGAAGTAATTATCATGTACAAGTTAATCCAAGGTCGATGTCAAGAATTTAATTATTTGTATTGAATAAGAACGAATGAAACCTACTTTTTTTTAGCGATGCAGGTATATATGATCGTATTGTTATTCAAGAATTAATTAAAACAATTGCACAAACAAAAGAAATAAATATCAACGAACAGCGATCATTCAAAGGTATACTAATATTGGTACAATTAATGCAAATATTGATCTATTGAATTCATATTTATTTTAAAGTGATTGTAATTATTGAAGTTGATAAATTAGCTCGAGATGCTCAACGTGCTCTCCGTCGTACAATGGAAAAATATATTAGTTCATGTCGAATTATACTTTGTTGTAATTCAACATCGCGTGTTATACCAGCTATTCGAAGTCGATGTTTAGCTATAAGAATTGCTGCGCCAACGATTGACGAAGTTTATTAGTTTACCTATATCTATTTTCTTAAATGAAATCGTCGTCTATCTAGATCAATGGAGTTTTACAAAAAGTAACAAATTTTGAAGGCATTCAGTTACCAATTGATTTAGCCAATCGTATTTGTGAAAAAGTCAAAGAAATCTACGAAGAGCTTTACTAATGCTTCAAACATGTGCAACACAAAAGCAAATATTTCATTTTCTAAACGAGCAAATGGAAAACTAAATTTTGCTTTTCTTAGACTTCCATTAACAACAGATCAGCAAATACTTGAGCCGGATTGGGAAGTATATTTACGTGACACAGCACGAATGGTCGGTGAAGAACAAACACCTCAACGGTAAAAATCGTCTTCTCTTATGCTTACATTTGAAGGTCTTGATTATTTAAGAATTTTACAAGCACGCGAACGTCTTTATGAATTAGTTGCACATTGTATTCCAGCAGAAATTATTTTTAAAGTACCTTAGTCTATTTCGTTTTATTCCGAATTTATATTATCATAAAAAATTTTATTCTTAAGGTTTACTGGAAGAATTACTGACTAATTTTGATAATGTATTAAAAGTAAAAATAACACATAGCTGCGGAGTATGAACGTCGTCTTCGACAAGGTTCAAAAAAATTTTTTCATCTTGAAGCATTTATAGCAAAATTCATGTGTGTTTACAAAGAGCATAGGCTAACCGAAGCTACTGGTATTGATGAGGAGTTTGAATGATTAAATAAGTAGAAAATTTCAATTGAATGAATTTGTTTTTTGTTAATTCAAAATTAATTAATAAAAATCCGAATGTGAATATTTAAAAATATATAATGTGTGTCAATCTCAATGCATTTCAAACATATTATTTTGTAGTTATATGATTAGACGTGTTATTTTCTAACGTTTATCGTTTAGTAGCTGACAATAACAATAATTGATTGGAAAACGTCGGTCTGTAGAGATTTCATAACAAGTGCTAAATTTCCTGTGCTATAATGTCATGACATTTTGACTGAATGAATGAGAGTTTATCAGAAAATAATAAATCACGATGGCCTTTCTTTGCAGTGTAAAGTGTTGTACAATTCCTTTGCAAATGAACATATCAATGTCAGCTGTCTAATTTTAATACTGTCTTCCTTAATCTATTTTTCCTTGCACCAATTTTTATTTATCTGATATTTCGAAGTTAGACTTTATAGACATAGTCCTTTAGTATTCATTTAGAGAATAAAGAATTCTTTGATTAGTGATGAATACTGTTCCGAGTCTATCATTTTATTAAAAATAATCATTGTAACAATCTTATGAATTTACAGTTAGTACTAGAATATCAACAAGGTTTATTTGTCAAACACGTAATTCAATGTGTTCTTTCGAATGACATCAAATTCAATGTGAAACTAGATATATGTTAAATCCACTTTAATCAGACAATTAGTTTCAACACTCAAGTTGTGTTCTTATTTAGTGATATTTGGCAGTTTTCGAAAAGAATAATCTCAGTTCGATTTACCAAACAAATGATATTCGTAATCAGAACATTTACTTTAAGTCTGCTGAACTATACAGATGGTAAAAGGAAACAATGATACAAGGTTTTTTTTTGCAATACTCGAAGTTACCGTGGACGTGAAAATATGAGTTAGCAAAACGTTGTAAAATAATCGAGATTTAATGTTGATTGTGAGATTAATAAAATTAAGATCAAATATCGTTCAATCTAAGAATTTTATCTATTCTATCATCCCTCATACTTGACTTTCAACAAACTGCTGTTGTAATTGAAGCAACTATATTGCACTGATCAGTTTTTAGTTTCACTACAAAGTGATGTAATTCTATACTTTAAAAATCGGTATCATGCATATATGATACATATTTTACGAAAATTCTATGGCTGTCTTTTATGCATTTTTTCAATTGAGATCACTAGTCGAAATCACATTGTTGGGAGTTCTAATTATAATGAAAGTCAATGTAATCAATGAATAAAATTAGTACTAAATGATATACTAAAATATTTGATTCAGAAATAAAATTACTTAGTGTGAATTGTTTATTAATATTAATGATGTTTTTGATGATTGCAAGAGCACGAGATTTACTTGTATGGCATCATGTTTTTGCAAGTACGAACGAATCGAATTTATATGATAGTTTTACACTAGATCAACTTAAAGTTGAAATACTAAAAGTACATCAAATAACCTAGATTTTCAAATACCACGTGTTTTTATTCATTTAATAATGACTTAGAATCATAGTTCAAACCTTGAACATACACATGACGCAAGGTTTTTTCTCAAAACATGCTAACATCAGGCAAACCTTGAATAGCGACACGCAACAACTATATTCATAGAGTTTGACATTTACGAAATGCATATGAGTACTTTTCATAATGTAAAAAAATATCGTTCAAATAAAAAGAATAATAAAGAAGTACCCAAATAATAACTGTTTCAAGCTAATTGGAAAAACTTATGTATATATATATCGTATCATGATAGGACGATTACGATAATTAATTTTTTACTTAATTTTATTTAAATGGGTATTGATGAGATTGAATGTATTGATTCGTTAAACAACAGTGCATAAAGATCAAATTCATATGAACAAAAACCACCGCTATTCTATCGAACATTTTGAATTTTTCTCAATAGATAAATATTGAATGATACTCAATCATACCATTGATTTTGAGAATGTGGACGTGGCCCCTCTCTCTCTCTCTCTCTCTTGACTTATACCCATCTACATCCTTTAAACATGACCCATGTTAGTTTATGACTCATATAATATTTGTTACTACATTTGATTACAAAAAATATTCGTTTGAGTGGGCAAATTTTCAACTTGAAAAATTTGAACCTGATCAAAATATATACAAGAATTGCCGAAACATTGCAGAGAAATTATTGAGAAGAAAATTTTTTCAGGAGCACAATATTGATTTCTCACTATTTTCATAAAAAGAATAGAATTCTACTAACATTCTTCATTGTGAATACGAAATAGCATTACAGTAAAACCAAGTTAATACTTTGATCATTGAGAAAATCGTTTATTTAAAACTAATATGCAATAGATGTTAATCTAATGCATACTCTTATCAATAAATTCATGTGATGGTATAAATATTTATTTAAGAAAAAATAAAAACGATCGAAAATATGACATAAGATAGCTTCATGCCATTGTTTTTTCGCACGATATGAGAAAATCGAACATCTGTATAGAATATGTTTGCACTTTTTTTATATAAAAAAAAGCCATCAACAAGTTTGTTCCATTCCTCTTTTTTGCCTTTTAGAAGCGAATTTCGAAAGAAATTAAATTAAGAGAAATTAACAAAATAAAATGTTATTCGCCTGTTTAAGTATTATTTTAGCTTGTGGTAAGATCTTTTCGGTAAGGGGCTCCTTGTTTATAGTCACATATTTTGAGTAGGTGTTGCGTTTGGAGACGACTATGAACGAAATCATACTCCAGCTGAACGAATGAAAATTTTGGTAAAGATATTCGATATTAGTTGTCTAACTTTCACTCTTAATGGTTAGGGACCTTTGGCTTCTGCTAACACTCGTTTAGCATTCACCTGTCCAGCATTAACTGCATCGGCAAAAAAGCCAACTTCAGGTTTCATTTTCTTTTAACATAAAATTTTTCATTCGTTGATGAATGATTTTTATTGTAATTGATTTTAGTTCATGCTTTACGGCCAGCTGATATTCAACATATAGCATCGATGGGTGACAGTTTAACAGTATGAAAACCAATAATATATGATAGTAAATTCTTCTGGACAAATTCTAGGCAGCAAATGGTGCCAAAGCAAAAACAGTGAGTGGTGTTCTAGTCGAATATCGAGGTGTTTCATGGAGGTAAAAACAAAAGTTTGTTCCTCAATTAGTTCTGTAATTACCATTCAAAATTTTAGTATTGGTGGAGACGACAATCTTCAAACAGTCGTCACCTTAGCCAGTATATTTATTCGATACTTTTAATCAATGAAAACATTGTTTTTTTCTCGCCGAATATTCTAGATATTTTGCGACAATATAATCCTTATTTAGACGGCTATTCGCGAGGATTTGGTAATCGAAATTCATCAAAAGCTGGTTTTAATGTTGCTAGAGCTGGTGCTGTTTCTCAGTGAATTAAATTAAAGATTAAAAATAACAAGATATATTTAGAAGATCTTGTTTCATATATATTACAGGGAAATGCCAACTCAAGCAAATATGCTCGCTGACCGAATGATTACTGCACTAGGTGCTGCAAAATTCGCTTCAGACTGGAAATTAGTTACATTTTTTATTGGTGGTAACGATCTGTGTAGTTATTGTAAAGCTACAGTATGCTGTTATTGTTGCATATCTTTATAAAATAAAATTGTTTATTTTTGTATTGTATTAGGACCGATTAAGTGCAGCTAATTATACAAACAATATCAAAACGGCATTAAATATTTTGAAAGCTCGAATGCCTCGTACTATAGTTAATTTAGTAACTGTTCTAAATGTTGCTGAACTTGAAGATTTACATGAAGGTGTTCGGTGTCAAACATTACAAAAGTAAGATCAAATGGAGAACAATTGTTCGAATAATTTTTGAATTTTATAGCTTCATGTGTGATTGTGCAGTTGATCAGAAAACACGTGAAGTAGTACGCGTAGCAAATCTTGAATATCAACAAGCAACAAATGATTTAATTGATTCGGGTATCTTTGATACATCAAATGATTTTACTGTTGTTCGACAACCATTTATGGAACATATGGCAGTACCTCTTAAGGTACAAACAAAACAGTTTTTCAAATACAGCTGGCTTCAGATAAGCTTCTTGTTTGTTTTTCTTGTATTTTAGAATGATGGTACAGCTGACTTCTCTTATTTCTCACCCGATTGTTTCCATTTCAGTCAAAAAGGCCATGAAGCCGCTGCTATTGAACTTTGGAATAATATGGTTAGAATAGTCCATGAAGTTATTTGAATTATTTATTATATATTTTATTTTGCAGATGCAAAAAGTTGGCGAAAAGACAACAAGCTGGAATCTATTGGGTACACTTGCTTGTCCACCTGCTGTACGATAATAATAATCGTTTTATTTTGTTGATTGATGATAATCATTCTTATTTGTTTAGGGAAATGGATATATCTACACGTCAAAGAACAGTGCTTGATTTAACACAAAACTTTCATTGATCATTTGATTTTTGTTTTCTCTATCAATAAATAAATGCAAATGATAGATCAATACATTGACCGTTTAAATGTTTATTTGATATTGATGCTACGAATAGTGTGAGGGTCAACGTGTCAAAATGAATGAACAAAAAGAAAAAGAACAGATACATATAGGAGATATGATTTAAGGAAAAAATATAGGTTCATTCAAGTATTTATTCATTCGCGAAGAAAAGAAACTACGTAAAATGCGACATTATCTTATTTTTATCGTGTTTAACATTTTCTGTTCATCCATCAATGCGCAATCAGAAGATAGTTCAACAGTATATACTATTGCTCAAAGTGTTACTGAAGAAAAACCAACATTTGCTACAATTACTGAATATAACACAGCCACTGGTCAAAGCACTGAACAAAAAACAAACGATCAAGCTAGTATGATGTATACAATCTTAGACCCAACAACTTCTATATCGAACATTAGCTCGACAACAACTGTTTCAAATAAACCACATCTATTTTCATATGTTGAACCGCCACCGCATCCACTTGGCTATTGTGTTCTTTCATTTTTACGTTGTTCAAAAATTCGTCGTTGCTGCAAAGGACCATGCGATGGCAATTCATTGAGATGTCCATAATTCAAAGATATAACCACAGAGCACAACAGCATTCTATTGTTTTTTTCAATTGATAGAAGCTCTTCACTGATATACTACTTACAAATTGCTTTTAGTTATATAATAAATTTCAATTAATCGAGCAGATTTTCCAATAAGAAAATTTGTGACTAGAATATTTGAAGTAATCCGAAAATCGCATAAAACTTCAATAAGTCGAATTAGGATAAATGCATTTTCCATGTTTTACAACGAGTTTTTGGGTGAAAATGTTAACTGTAGGACTTGACTTTTTCTGAAAATTAGTTCAGTTTTACTGATCGAGAAATTCATCATACTTTCACTTTATAAATCCGTTATTTCGATTCAATTTTATTTTGTTAAATCTGAAACACATAGTAGTGCAATACAAAAGAAAGTTTCAAGTACAATATCTGTCCCTAGCTGAAAATGGCCTGATTTACAGAAAATTGAAAAACTACATGTTCTTATTGATCTCATCAAGTTCTATACAATTTTCATTGAGCAAAAGAAGAAGAAAAAAAGCTTATTGTTAAGTTTTATATATCTGACACTTTACGGACTTTTTTTGACGGAGGCATATGATTGTGATGACATCAGAAAAATATGAAAATATATGGCCAAGTTAATTTTAAAAAATACAATAATATTAATTATCAAAAGTTTGCTGTAATGCACGTACAACTCTGTTGAATTGGTTATTGATCATGTTCGATGGATACATTGAAAAAAAACAATCGAAATCAATTGTCTATACTCACTTCACTCATGATAAAAAAATTACAGCTGAATTAAGAGAAAAGATATCGCTTTATAAGGAATAAAATGCTTTGTCTTAATTAATGTAAGAATTCGTGTATTGCATATGTAATGCTTGTTGATTCAACATGAATCCTATCTTTCAGACAAAAAATGAATACAATCACCTTTCAACAGCTAATTATTTACATATAAAACTATATTTGTGCATCTCATGCTGGTGCTTCATGTGGCTTTATTGATGGCGTTAATTTTATTTTACAATTCAACAGATTTGACAATCCTATTTCATCGATCTTTGAAATTCGAAATACTTTTGAAAACTATTTGTCCTCTTAGATATTCTCACCTCACTCGATTGTTAAAGTTAAGTAGAATTATAAGGTACGTCTTTTTGCCAAACAAGAATACTCAATTAACCTTTGATGATTAGCGCCATCTATGATATATCTATTCTATTCACGTATTTGACTACCAGTATAGTATAAACAAAGAACAATATTGATTTGTTTTATTGGTATACAAAATATTATTTTTAAGATAAAATGGCAACTCGGACATCAACTCGATCAACTAAAGCGGTCAAATTTGTCGATTCAGCTGAATCAGACGAAGATGAAGACTTAGATAAATCCTCGGTATTACCAATAAATAGTGTTAGTAAGAAACCTCGAGGTCGACCACCGAAGTCTCGTCGAAGTCAGCCAAATGACGATGAAGAATGGGACGGAGGAAACGAACAAATCGATGAAGAAGACGATGAAATTCACGAAGATCATAAAATTGATATTGAACGAGATGTTACGAAAACCATGCATATGAATAGATCAACAGATTCCGTTTATGATTTTGGGTAAAGAAAAATGGAAGATTTTCTTATATAAATTCATGTGTTCTTTGTTTTTGATTTCGATTTAAGTGAAACATCAAGGAAATGGACGAAATCTACACCACAAAGGAATAATATTGTATCGAAAGCAAGTGTTAGTGATAGTGGAAAAACGATGGAAAAACTGATGTGTTCGTATTGGTGAGTTGCTTCTAATCAAAAATTAGTATTTTATTTAACAAAATTATGCTTAGTAATTATACAACAACGAAAAAATATCTTCTTCAAAGACACTTAAAATCTCATTCAACTGAACGACCACATAAATGTAAAAGTTTCAACTAGAAATCAAGCGAAAGCAGTATGTATTTATTTTTTCAGGTGCATATTGTGATCGATCGTTTAAAACAACTATTCAATTAACTAATCATGTTAATACGCATCTGGGTGTTAAACCATTTCAAGTAAAAAATTTCTTCAGCAAAACATTCGATATACAATACATTTTTTATTTTTTCATTAGTGCAAATTTTGTGCGTTTTCATTTACAACAAGTGGAGAACTGATTCGACATGTTCGATATAAGTAGGAGTATTCTTTTTCTTTTTGATTTTAAACAAAACTATTTCATTTTTCTTTGTGTTAGACATACACTGGAAAAACCACATCGATGTGAAGAATGTGGCTATGCAACAGTTGAATTAAGTAAACTACGACGACATATTCGTACACACACTGGAGTATGATTAATAATGAATCATGATAATTTTAATGTTTTTCTTTTGTTAATATGTAAATAGGAAAAGCCCTACGCTTGTCCGCATTGTTCGTATTGTAGTCCGGATACGTTCAAATTAAAAAGACATTTGCGTGTGCATACAGGTAAGACGAGAGGTTTTCTAATGGGATAAAAATGTTTACCTTTTACTTTCTAGGTGAAAGACCATATCAATGTACAATTTGCAATTTTCGATTTACCCAAAGCAATAGGTAAGTTCATAGAAAAGATTCCGATGGTTATCAGTTTTTCATTGATTCGTTTATCTTAAACTGTTACATTTTGTTTTGTTGTGATTAAAACGATGACTCACACTCCCCTTTATTCAAATTGCAGAATGAGTAAAAATGATTGCCAATCGAAGTTAAGCGTCAATAAAGAGACAATTATATAAAATTATGTTTGTCATCAATTTCTGATATAAGGTCCGATGCCTTTCTCGCATTGATCGAAACGCCTAGTACAACTATTCAACGGAAAAACGATTTCTAATCGCATGTCAATTAATACGATAGATGAAGACTTTATTGATTAATTATTATTTTAGTTTAAAAGCTCATATGTTAACTCATCAAGCTGAAAAACCATCATTTCCATGTTCGTATTGTCCATCTGTCATGGCTCGAAAATCTGATCTTCGTTATCATGTTAGTAAACAACATTCCCGTCAATCAGAACCATTGCCGTGTAACAAATGTGATGAAGATTTTCCTGATAAGTATGTTTCGCTTCGTTCAAGCTAAACTAAAAATTATAAAGAATTCGAAATTCTAGATATACATTACGTATGCATGGAAAAACACACAAAGGTCAAACAATTCATTCGTGTACTAATTGTGAATTTTCTGCTAATACAAGTCAGCAATTAGAAGATCATATGAATAAACATCGTGGCACTCGTCCATTCCAATGTAGTGAATGTGGCTTGATGTTTGCTGCTCGCGCTGATTTACGTGCACACATTACACGTACGCATAAGAATGCTTCAGCAGCAATCGTAACGAATCCACCAACGATTGGAAATCGTCGTCCACAACGACGTGCAGCATCATTACAACATCGTTATATTGGTATGTCATCAGGTCCTGAAGATGAAGAACAACAACATGAAGAAGAAGACGGTTATCATTGTTCAATATGTCAACGACAATTTACATCAGCACGTTTATTAGATCGACATACATTTGCTGTACATGAACAAAAACATGATGTATATGATGAAAGAGATTATCAAACAAATGAAATAAATGAAGATGACGTTCACGATTATGCTGATGATGAACTTGAAGAAAAAATCAATCATAAGATTATTAATAAAAATGAAAATATTGTTGAAGGAATGGAAGAAGATGATTATGATGAAGAAGAGGAAGATTTAGCACCACACGTTGAAGATATTGCTGAAGGTGATGAAGATATGGAACAAATACCGACGATTAAATCAGTATCATCAGCTAATAAAAAACAAATTGGAATAATAAGAAAATCTGATGATCAGGAAAGTTTCTCAGATAAAAGAAAGTTTAACATTAATAGAAGTATGTTATTTTAAATATGAAACTTTTTTTTTTCTATAATATTTCTTTTATTTTTAAGCTACATTCATACCCAACGAAGATGAAAAACCCGACTTAGATGTATTCGGTTTTGATGGATAATTTGCTTGTTGTTTTATTTATATATGTATTCACTTTTTTCTTCTTTCTTTGTTTATATCCATTATTAGCTATTTTTTGTCTGTCTTGTTTATTAGATATTCATCTCACCGTATTCGTTTATGACGCTTATTTTGCGTGTAGAATTTTCTTTTGTTTGTTTGTTTGTTTGAGAGATAATATATTATTGTATCCGAGATTGAACTTTTTTTTGTGAGAACATCAATCCAGAATGAAATTATAATGAATTATAATGTTTATATTGTAGATTTTGTTGAAGAATCGATCACTGTGATATAATATCAATTCATTATACGAAGTAACTTGAATCTTTTCATTTTCTGTCCTTTTTAGATGGCTGGAATAAAAATTCTTAGCATTACTAATATTACAGTAGTTATATTTATCATCTATCTTGCTTACACAGCTAATACATTCTATGCAATGTTCCGTCCACCAGTATGTAAAAGTAATAATTGTCTTGCACCGCATGTAAAATCATCATCAAATAAAAAACTTAAAGTAAATTTCGAATGAAAATTTCTTTTAATCATTTTTTAAAACTTTCTCGTAACTTAAAGTTGTATAGTTGTGTTTCAACAAGTGCAAATCAACCTCGTTCAATGACAGATTCTAAATGTGTTACAATATTAAATTTAGATAATTTTACAATAGACCAACCGCTTGATGAGTAAAGTGATTCTGGCCAAAATTTCTTCTATTAATTATTATTTTTAATTAACAGAACGATTCGCATTCCATTAATAAAACAATTTCGACAAAATACAACATTCTATATGCATTTTTATGTTTGTCAAGGTTTTGATCCGTTTCAAGAAAAAATTCATATTTACCGTCAAAGATTAATATCAAAATATCTTGTTCCGCAACAAAATTTCATGAACCTTTTACAGGAAAAGTTACCGCCGAGTCTCACTGGTATTAATGAACAGGATCAAGTTTGTTTCTAAATATTAATATTCATTACAGAAAAAAAAAATTTTTAATTCAGAAAAAATCAACAAAGAATTCATCAGATATACCTATAACTCATATTTTACAGCGAATTATATTTCACGGTGTTAATCAAGATATTCTATTCGATCGAATGGAAATCCCACAAGAGCTCTACCATTTAATAAAGTATGAAACTCATTTTATTCATTAGATTTTTCTCATTTATTTTAAATCAATATTTTTAGTTTATATTCTCAAACAACGTATAGTCCTTTGATTAGCTCCGATGAATTAACTAGCCGTTTACGAGACTATCGAGTGAGTTATATTTAGTAATCGATTGAAAAAGTGCTATGTCACATACAAATGAAGATTATCATTTATAGGCTAAATATAAAATTCAGGCGATTTAATTCTCGAACATAAAAACATATTCTTCAAGTCTGTTTTAATAATGAGTCAACAAAAGTTATGACTTTTTTTTGTAGAATATATGATGTTCGAATTATTCAGCTTAGAATTCGAATTGCTCTTCAAGCATAGCTTGCATGAGATTTTCTAGTTCAAGAATATTCAATTGTATCTGGTTCTTTTTCTAATTTAGCCAGTGAATACATCTGATGATAATATTGAATTAAAATTTATTTATACGCCTATATCAATCGGTCGTATGAGATTATGGCTCAATTTTGAACGAGCACTTGAGTCTACACGATCGTATGGATTTTCAGATAAAGAAATCGATGAAATAAAAGGAATTTTTGCTGATAATAATTTACCAATATTAGCGTTAACTTTTGTTGTTGCTGCTTTTCATGTAAGAATTTCAGTCTCTGTTTTGTTTTTTAATCAAAATTAAAGAGAAACTTCTTTTATATAGACTTTATTTGATTTTTTGGCTTTTAAAAATGATATTAGCTATTGGAGACATCGAAAAACAATGGTTGGATTATCATTACGAACAGGTTCATTCAAATGATGATAAAAAAGATAAAAATTCATTAATTTTTTTCTTTTTTTCTTCTAGTTTTATGGCGTTCAATTAGTAATGTTATTATTTTTCTGTATTTACTCGATTCTGGTGCTAGTTTATTGGTGCTTATTCCATCTGGTATTGGTTCATTAATTGAGGTAGAAACGCAATTAGATGTTATTTTATTTTTCTAAATATTGATTATTTAGATTTGGAAAGTAACAAAAGCATTGAAAATAAAAGTTCGATTCAATGGCTACAAGCCAGTTGTCACAGTACGTTATAGATACATAATTTATTTACAAACAACAAGACCACTTTGTCTATTTTAGTTTGGAGAAGTATCAAAAGAAGAAGCTGATACAATGTTACATGATTCAACGGTACAGCAAATAAGATAAGATTTATTATTGATTTAATAATTCTTTTTTAGGCAATGCGTTATTTATCTTATATTCTATATCCACTTTGTCTTGGTCTAGCTATTTATTCATTAGTCTACAACAATCATAAAAGGTAATCTAATTTATAACACGCAATTTTTTAGTGTTATCCTTGCAGAAGTCAAACATGAAACACGAAACACGATATAGATACTGTTACTAATCACGAAGGAAATTGTTTTATTCTATTTACGTTAGAGCCATAGTTTTACCTAATTGATATGTCGCCTGGAAACTCACATAGGCCAGAACTGTCATTGTCTCTGACATTTCTACGAGTGTTTATGATATGCAGAAGAAACTGCATTCAAACACATCTATGACATTGCTAGTATAGTTGTTATGTCTACGATAAGCCGTCTCCGACGTGTTTGTTTATTTGTTGTGTCTTCGATGATTCACTGCAAAAATGTATCTCACTTCCGTAATAGAATTTGAATTTCTATCTCAATAATGTAGCAATTCTTGTCGATCGTGTTATATATAGTAAAATATTTGTTTAAATTTTAGTTGGTATTCATGGATAATAAATTCACTTGTCAATGGTGTTTACGCATTTGGATTTTTATTTATGATGCCTCAATTATTTCTCAATTATAAACTTAAATCTGTTGCTCATTTACCATGGAGAGCATTTATGTATAAAGTAAATTGAAATTAAAGAAAATGATCTGATTTTTTCATTGAAATCTATAGGCATTCAATACATTTATTGATGATCTATTTGCGTTTATTATAACAATGCCAACAGCTCATCGATTAGCATGCTTTCGGGATGATTTTGTTTTTCTTATCTATCTATATCAAAAATGGTAAGTTGACATTTTATTAAAAAATGTTTCACTCGAAGTAGATCGTATGTTAACAGTCTATTTATCTAAAAAAAGAAAAGTAATTGTCCTTTTCTTTTTGAGCGACACTAAATTGTTTTATAGAATCGCAAATGTTTGTCGATTTTGACATATACTATTCTCATAGACTGTTAATTTACAAGGTAAATCTAATCGTTAGAAACATTAAAACCTTTTTCTATTTAAAAGCGGAAGAAAAAGGTTATTGCATATCTTAGCAAATCTGACGGATCTTTTGTTGTTATTTTGACACTTTGTTTTTTTACTTCTTGAATGCGTGCTAAACGTATGTGCATGCTGTCATTCATATAAATATGAGATAGTCTGACATGTTTGGCTCAGATTAACGCTGACGACAGACAAGCCAACGAGTTTTATTATTGAATTCATTGATTTTTCTTTTTTCAGGCTTTATCCAGTTGATAGAACTCGTGTGAATGAATACGGTGAAGCATTCGATGAACAAAAGAAATCTAAAACTGAATAAAAACGTTTCAATACAATGCAATATTAAATATCTTTCGACTGACATATAATTTGTTTTTCTTTTTTGTTATTATTCATTCCTTTCTTTTCTTTTCGATTACACTGCAGAATAAAAAAAGAGCATGAATTTTGTTATAAATAAGTGTAATTATCTGTTTGTTTTTGCTTCGCTTGTCTTTAGATTTATTTACTTTTCTGATTAAATAATGTTGCTGCTACCGTTAGGATGAGTTCAGCCAATCCTTTTCTTTCATCAACAGCTTATCACGCTTCGAATGCTCGATATGCTAGTTCACAAACACCATCAACATCGACATCATCTTCATTTAATATTCTTTCGACTAGTGTTCAACAACAATTAAATGATTTAAATTCTACACGTTCATCTACATCTTCTTGCTCAACATCTCATTGTTTAAGTAATCAGTGTATTGAATGCACAACCATACTTTCAACAAGACCCTCACAATCAAGATGTAATCTGAATTCTTATATTGATCAATCATCAAATTCGCCTCAGTACGATTAAACTATGAGACACATACGAATCGATATAGAAAAAAATATATATATATATTTTTTTCTATTTGTTTAGTTTTGTACAAAATTGTTCGTGTGTATCAAATTCAACATTAGACACTCATTCACAAATATCAACTTTTGATGATCAGCAATCAACAAGAATTTTATCTATGAATATTCCAGTCGATAATAGTAATAATAATAATAATCATCGAAACGAAAATCCAATAAATTCTTCGTCATTAAATATCGAAATTGAAGAAGAAGAAGACGATGATAATGATCAAAGGATTCATTTATTAAATGAATATAATGATCAAAATGAACAATTAGAAGTTTTCGTTGGTTTCTATCGGCCAGGAGAATATCAACGTGAAACAATTGAAGATGATGACGATGATGATGACGCTAGTAAAACGAGCTATAAATCAGATTCGCAAAAAAAAGAAGAACAGGTTTGTTTAACACAATCTTTTTTGTTTTTAGATAGTCCCATACTACTTGGAAATTTCATATGATAGGATTCTAGAACTACTAGAATAAATAAAAGTTCATCCTTTACTGATAAAAAGTATTGAACAGGTTCATTGTTTGATAGTCGTACAAAATGATAAAAAATATAAATTTCATGTATTATATCAGTTGGTCTTTCATTGAATAGAGCACAGGTACATATATTGGAAACAAGCATAGTTTATTTCGTACAATATTGAGAAGTAAACGTAGTCAACCATAGACGACTAGTATCGTATTTCTGCATCTAGACGATCGAACTTTTCATTGCATAAACAAAATAGAACACAGATCATCTTTTTTAACATGCAGTTATTACAAAATTTTGTTCAAGCGACGATGACTTTAATCGTAGTATTCCTCCATCGAGTTTTTATTGAATTCGCACAGGTTTTTTTAAGTAGGTTTCCTCAACATAGAATTGATTATTATAACTTTGAATTGAAATATAAAGATAAAATTTCATTTAATAAATAAATTCATATTTTCTATTTTAGTCAACTCGAGAATTGATCAGTGATGAAGATGAAGGCAACGAAGATCAAGATTTTATTGATGAAGATCTATGTCCGAATCAGGATGATGATAATGATCAACAACAAGCAGATGATGACATAATAAATGACGAACAATTGAATCCAAATATTCCTAATAATGATCATCAACCGTTTGAACAAAATCCATTTCCCATTGTTATTGTGCAAATAGATGAAGATGAAGATCAAGGTTTCGGTGCACAATTTAATGATGATTGTCAATCAAGTGACGATGAAAATAATCATTTATCAACAATATCATTAAACAATGATAACAACGAAAATGAAAATGAATTAATCTATACGAAAAAGAAACCTCTACAGCATTCACAATCAGATTCAGCATTAAACAAATGTCAATATCATACATTTTTTTCTTTACCATCGTTATCGATAAATTCACGAAGTCGATATGAAAAAATCGAACATATTATTATTGATGATCAACAGCCAACAACAACAATGTCGAATTTAATTATTAAAAAGAAACAAAATGACGATAATGATTATTTATTTTT
Organism: Rotaria socialis; assembly: GCA_905331475.1. NCBI lineage: Eukaryota > Metazoa > Rotifera > Eurotatoria > Philodinida > Philodinidae > Rotaria > Rotaria socialis. Next base: position 22,653 of record CAJNYU010000039.1, read on the forward strand.
ACGAAAGAAAAAACTTCTAAGAAAATCATCAGAAGAAATTATGGTAGTATCAAACGATGACTCGCTACAGGTAAATATTTTTTAAAATCATCCTTTTTAGTTCTATTTCAAATTGAATTCGAAGGCCATTGTTGATGAAGCTGTTCGTGCTGTTGAACGTCATGTTATGCTATGGAATGATGATCATGCTCGACAAATAGATAATCTATCGTCAATACAACAAATTGTGGTACAGAGATTTTAGAATTAAATATAAAAAGTTTTTATTCGTTAATAATTTTAGCAATACTTTCAACTGAATATCGATATTAATCTTGATCAGCAATCAAGAGTGCCATCAATTAGAAAAGAACTATTACTTGATTATCTACAATATAGAAGTGAAGCTGGTAAGAAATGGAGAACTTTAAAACGAAATTTTCGAAAACCTTTGGTTTCTGATAGGTAATGAATACGATAGCTGATATTCCTAGAGAGAACTTCTTCTTTAACCAATAAAACGAATTGATTCGACTTAAGATCTCCGTGATTGTTTTGATCGATTTCATTACTCAATGTAGACTTATCAAATGATCATCGATGAATCGGTCACTTTAGCTACATCTTTTATAAACAAAAGCTTCTTGTCTCTTTCAGTTTTAGAAAGGACAGATATTCAGTCAAATAGTAATGAGCGGATTTTATTTATGATCTCATTTTTTTTAGCATGTGAGTCGTATATTCTCAGTAGTCAAAAAATTCTGCTGATTGAGGTAGACTCCGTTATCAAAATAAACCATTCTACTGTATAGAGAACAAAGCGTATTTTTGTCATTTATGATAGATATGTCTGCAAATGATTTACATGAAAATCTTCTTCAATATCCAGAATTTTCTTCTCAAATCCATAGTCGATTTTTTCCATTTTGGCCACCACGAGATGTTGATTTATTACAATGGCTTTCTCATTGGATTAAACAAGGTAAATGAAAAACTTTTCTAGTCAAATAATTCTTATCTCCTTTTTCTATTTGCGTTAGGTGCTCTACCTATTGCAATAATGAATATAGATCATCATAATCAATCTCAAAAAATTAATCTTTATAGTAAACTATCATCTTGGCAACATCGTATAATATATGGTATTGAACCTCGCGGAATATATTTAATGAATCCAATTCAAATTCAATCTCCTCAACAAGTCTACGAACAATTAACTATTGATTCCGTAACATATATAACACGTCAAGAAATTGCTCAACGTTATAATCAATCTCCGATGTGTTTAACACCATTAGCAAGAAATAATAATAAATCAAGATTATTTTCAGATACAAGGTGGCGTACAATGAATGTTCTTGGACAAGTTGTTAATGTTCTACGTGAAGATCGTCAATTAAACGAAAATGAAACACGTAATATTCCATATCGTCCAACGGTAACTCATGTTAGAATACCATCAACATGTTCATCTGGCATTTTAATATTTTCAAAAGATTATAATGAATTAATCAATGCGATTGACTTGCCATTAAGACAATAAATCTATATTTTATTTCTCTATTCATTGTAAATTGTTTACTTTTTATTTTGCTAGTTTACACCGGTTGTCTGTATGATTGAGCGATATTTGTTTTTTCTTTGTGGTTTTCAAAATGGAAATTCAATGTTATCATTGTTCATTATTTCAAAGTGTAGTACGATAGGAATGATAAATAATGATTTCATTCGGGCGCAACATTGGATACTTAATCATGTTTTCTTTCGTGATCGTTTTAAAACTATTGGCGACTATAAATTATGATATCAAAACACCGCTACAAACACTTGAGACTTATAAATATTGAGATGAGTTTATATTAAGAATTCGAAATTCATTTCTCATACGATTCTTACTTATTTCTGTCCGGGTAAAAAAAACTCTGATGATGATGAATAATTTTATATTTCAAAGAGAAATGTTTGTTTTAACGGAAACTCTTATCTAACGTAAGAAATATTTTGTCTTGTTATCTACTTAGTGGATATATGAATATCATTTCAGCCGTCAAACAAACGTACTCGATATTTTTCATAAGTTTCAATACGAAAAAGATCTTTGTTCTTTCCCATTCTAGAATTGTCAGAATGATATTTGCTTTCAAAAGCGGCATAAAACAATACTTCTCATTCTTTTTCTTTTTATTCATATCCAACCTTTTCGAATATCAGATAATTCAATTAGACGCCTCAAGTATATCTTGAGTAAACTGTAATTTAATACAAAAATATAATCAATTTTTCTATTGGAATCGTATAAATGATGTAAACACGACATATGATAATTTAATGATGTAAACGATCATATGTATGTATTTGTTGGATAGAAATTATTATTCTAAACTAAATACGAATTGTTATAAATATGTACTTGTATTAAATGATAGGAAATCTTCTATTGAAAGCATGTAGTAACTAGATACACGAGTGAGTACATCAATAATGACTTGATCGATTTTCCTTTTAGAAATTCAATAATGTTTACAATGAACTAATCATGCAACTATGAAAGCAAGACACATTTATTGACGTTTTTAAATTATGGCATGCAGCCAGCGCGAAGATCATCAATACTATGCGTCTTTGATTTTATATTATTTTATAGGCTAAAATAGAAACTTGATAATATTGTTGAACTATTTACACTTGAAGATTTATTGAAATATTGTCTCATTGGTATACATTTATAGCTTAGGATATATCGTTACAGTTGTTATTAATTATTAAAGAAATAGTAAAATAGAGCTATTAATATCATAATGGCTCCAGAAAAGAATCAAGTTATGTCGTACAATCGATTTCTGTATTACATCATTTAGAAATATAATATAACTATTTAAATGTGGTCAACTGTAAAATGTTTCACATTGTTCAATAGTTTCGATAGAATAAAAGCATAGCGAACAGTACAAATCTAGAATAAAACAAAAAGAAACAGAATAGCTACAGAAATTTTCTAAGATAACGGAAATTACTTGAAGTAGTGAGGCTGTTAGACAAACGATAATAAAAATAATAGCAACAATTATTCCTTTAGCAACACCTAGCCGTGATGTTGTAACAATAGTTCCAATAAGAATAACTAAGGCAATAACAAGTACTAAAAGAAGAGACACCGAACCAAGCCAACCGAACTAAATCGAAAAAGGAAAATAACTTTTTTGTTCACTCGACATATAATCATAACATACGACAAGTAAACCTGTTTGATAATAACGATAGGCTACTAGTAAACCAAAACCGTAATAAAAAATAGAAATAATAATTGATACAAATTGAGAACTATTATTAGGAAGTTCGCTGTGAAATGAATCAACACTTGTATATGAATAAAGAATAAAGATAACATTTATGAAACTAAGAAACTTTAAAAAATGAAACGAAATATTCTTTTGACGTATACATTCAATGAGCTATGAATTACTGACCAGTAACATGCTAATTAAAATCAGTAGAATCTTTCGTACCCGATAAATTTCAGGCTCCGGTCCAAGTAATATAAATTTATTGTGAACAGTAGAACTATCAGCCATCGATACTTTGTCAGACAATACTTCATTTTGTTGTTCCATCTGTATGTGTGTGTTTTTCTTCGCTATGTGCAGAGAAGTCGATTATTCGTATGGTTACAACTGATTGCAAAAGAAAAAAGAACGAAGCTGTGCTTTCGCTATAGTTTGTGTAATTCGACAAGAAAAAAAACCAGAGAATAGTACAAGAACTGTGCCATGGGCATAATATTTTGGGTCATAGAATGACAAGACAAAAGAAACAAAAGAAGAATCTTACTCCTAATAGTAGAAGAATATCTTTTATTAATCTCCAAAAACTTGTCATTTTTATATATTTTAAATATATAATAATTGTCAAACTTGTGCAAATTGTTGTTTTCTTTTATTGATTTTCTCATAAAGAAGATTTATGTTAAGATTTATTATAGAAAAAAAAACATAATTAAAATAATTGCTCTTCTTTTTCTTCACTCAATAGGACAGATTCTTTTTAATGCTTCATTAATTTTATCGGTTAGTCTATAGAATTAATTAACTTACGATAATTTTTGTTGCCAATGAAAATTAGATAAAGAAAAATACTCATTTCAAATTGATTTATTATCATTCAATGTCTACTGTCCTTAGTATAAAATTACGTTTTCCATGGAAAATCTTGATATTTTTTCGACACTGTTCTATTGAGCAAGGAAAAAAACATTGAATTATAGATTACAATCACGATTTCTATTCAAAATAATAATAGCTTCAGATGGTTTACCTTCTTTTCTGTTTATCATCAGAATCGTCAGTTTTCTAAGTTAAATAGAAGATTTTGATTGTCAGAAAAACAAATATTATATTGAAGTGAACATGTGATTTTACAATTTAAATAGATTATGTGTTCACTGTTAAAATTAAACAGCTTGCCAAGAACAACAGCTCAGACTATCATCGATAAAACAGAACAGAAAAGACGCTGCTTATTCTCTGATATTGTCATCTTTCATTAATCATCAAATTTCTTTTGTTATTATGTTTAAATTTCTGATACTTTTACATTACACGTAGAGCTACATGAAATACACGATCATTGGATAATCATTTCAGTTGATTTCAGCTTTCGCTCGTAATCTGCTGTTATTATAAAGATATGTTGTGCTACGTCATCCATTGTTTTTTTTACTAAAACTAACTTTTATCTTTGGTGTAGAGAAATTTTCTATTGACGCCTGTCGTATCCTTTGACAGACGTATTCTTAGTGCATTTGCGGTAGAATACAACAGTTAACATCTTGATAACATATTTAGTATAAATAATCAGATAGACAGAATATCCGAGCATTGATGATATGAGATATAGACTATTCTAACATTAATAAAAACACGCGAGTACTTTTCTCATAGTTTTAGTTAATGATTAATCGAAATAATTCGAAAATAGATAGCAATAGTAATATAATCGATTTATAATTGTTGAAAAAATATAAGTGAAAATCCAGCCTCGATAGTCGAAGCATCATCCGTTGAACTTTGATATAAACGACATTTCGAATGCTATACTAATGTGTGAAAGAGAAGAAAAAAAATCAACAGATTGCTAATAAGAAGCATCAGAACCAGATTTGACATTAGTTTATTCTTGTTGAGTAGATTAATAGTATTTCAATGAAAGTTCTAAAATCTCATTTTTTTGAAATATCATGATCAGTTAAATCTTAGTTATCGGAATACACTACGTTAAATAGATGCTAGAGGAAAGACTTGTAAACCAGAAAAAAATGGAAGTTCCTGAAATAAGCGTTTGAAGAGAAGAAACACATCTGTACATTTCTTTCTGTTATTTTGCTTTCATACATAGGAGTTAAGATCTGTGAGGATGATAATTACCAGAACTTCTCAAATATGTCAGACGGAAACGAACGAATAAGAAAGCTTGAGCATTTCATCGATTTGTTGCACAATCAAATGAGACCAACATAGACGAGATGGCCGAGCGGTTAAGGCGTTAGACTGCTAATCTAATGGGCTCTGCCCGCGTGAGAAATTTCATTCAATTATTACACATGCTCTTTTATCAAATGGTAATTTGAATTTTATTTTAAATGTCATATTTGACTCATTCCTGTTCAAATCTCACTCTCGTCGCCATGTTTTTCTTCTCTTGGCTATTGAGTTTTTTCAGACAGTAGGCGTCATTTCTTTTCTTTGATTCGTTTCGTGCTTGTATGAATCATAAAGAGTAATTCAAAACGATCCTATGTCACATAAAAAAAATCGATAAATAGAGTGCTTTGTTGTTATATTCAAAGCTTCAGTCTTCTTCTTGAACAAATATAATATTCATCTATATTTATTTGCCTGTTTGACATGTTTCTTAGCCTGCTATTTGTTTTTGTAAGTAAAATTAAGAAAGACTACCTGAATTTTCTCTGAGATAAACATGTTTAAGTCGTAATGACATCGTACGTCGAAATTTTCTCACATATCCAATTCCGCGGGTTTTATTATCAATCATCAAAACTCGAGCTCAAATTTTTCAATAGCCAATTTCATCCCAAAAGTCGCAATCGTCTTTTAAATAGTTTTCTTTGATTTGAAGTGGATCTTGAAAGTATAGATATTGTTCAGATTGATTAGTCACTTTAGGCCATACCAAAGGAATTTGTACTGGTTGATTGGTATCTTTACTTTTAGCATAGTTTGTCCAATAGGTAGCCAATGTTGTAGATATGTATCGATCAGTATTAGTAGTCAAATTCGTCCAGAATGCTTCAAATAGGAATACCAATTCATCACCATGACACGTATGACCTTCACATCCAGAAGAATTGAATGTGCCATTTGTTTGAAGTGGATAACCAAATACATATGAATAGGTAGCTGTTTTTCGAGCAAAAACCCGCGTTGGACAAGCAAATATCCATTGAGTAGCAAGCCGAGCCAAGAGTGGTCTTTGATCGCCCGACCCTTCTGGTGGATAACGTTCAACGATTTTAAGAAACTTGGTACCAAATATAACAATACCAACTTCGACGTAAATCTTAGGTGATACTGGCGTTGACCATATGTCATGTATAAATCCTAAGGCCTCTTCCGTCAATGTACCGGTAATGAGTGGTTTCAGTGGAAAAGATACATTTGTAACCAGATCTAAAAGTTGACCATGAACTATTGTATTGTCAATAACAGGAAGCCACGGTTCAAAGAAGATTAAAGCTTTCATCGACGTGACCATACTATTTACTGCTGTTTGAGCTGTAACAATATCTTGATATGACGCTCTTCTAAAACATTCGAGATCGCCAACAGTGCAATTGAGCTTTTCAGCTAGAAGGACGGTAGGAGTAATATATTCTGCATAAGTTCTGGTCATTTGATAAATAAGAAATTTGTTTGTCTAATTATAATGTCATTGTCTTACCTGAATGGAACTGCCATGGGAGAACTTTGAATTATAGCAGCTTGAAAAAAGGATTGCATATCACTTGTAACATAGTGTAATGCTGTTGATTGAGCACCAGCACTTTGACCAAACAGTGTAATCTAAATGATGAAAATCCATGATGTTTGTCATAGAAATTGTGATTCAATCTCACTTGATTCGGATCTCCTCCGAAAGCATCGATATTTGATTTGATCCAAGCAATTGCTAATCGTTGATCTAATATGCCATAATTACCTTTGAAATCGTTTGGACCAGTGCCAGTTGCAAGAAAGCCAAGTACACCTATTGATATATCAGAAAGAAGCATATAATCCATCGATGAACAGTATATTTTTTACCTAATCGATACTGAATAAATATACAGACGACGTTAGTCGTGTTGACAAAACGATCTGCTTCATAGATTACTAAGGAAGCATCCAAAAACTGAAAATTACCTCCAGGAATAAATATCATGACGGGAAGTAATGATGAATTGTTTTGTAGTGGAGTGAAAATATTCAAATATAGACAATCCTCCGATGTCTAAGTGTTTTCGAATTAGAATAGATTATTCAAATGATACCATGTTACTTACAGTTTTTGGGCATAGAATATCATGAATATCGCATGCAGGTTGAGGACAAGCAGGTGGCATTTCAGTTGCATTTATTGTTGCAGGAGCCCATCTACTGATAGGTGCTGGCAGATTCCATCTGAATATTTGATTATAATAAAAGAATATGTTAGCCTATTTATTTACCTCAATGGACCCAGTGGTGGCTGAGCAAATGGAATACCATAAAATATACGACTTAGATCTGTTGCATATCCTAGTACGTCGCCATATTTTGTTGGAACAATAACTGATCGACCAGAAAAACTATATTTCACTAAGCAAGTTAGGAGAGAAAAAAAGACGGTCCACATGCACACCATCATATTTTCTGTTAGCAAATAATTGATAAATAACTGTGTTAGTTGCGCTTTATGTGTACTGATAAAGAGGTGTGTAGTTAGCAACGTGTAAGCCCAGAATCAAAAGAGTCTGTATTGTGACTCATTGTTTTGTTTGTTATGTTATTTTTTAACAAATTTTACGAATTGAATCAATCAGCTTGCTTTATTTATTAAATCAGAGAACATATTTGTCAGTATGCCATCTTTAGGTTGCACCGTTATAGAAAGTTATTCGTGAACTGATGTTACTGCACATTAAGTCTACATAGATAATATTTAGTAGGGTGTGGGTGTTGATGTTCTGGACACACCCACACCCAGACCCTCAGGTTTTCAATACCACGGTTAACTGCGTTTTTTTCTACGAATTTTTTTTCGTGGGTAACATACCCTTCACCGTAGAATAGAAAACCCTTTTCAAGAAAGGATATATTAGTATACCCTTGGGCATAGACTAAGAAATCCTTTTCATGAAAGTGCATATTAATATACCCTTCACCATAGAATAAAAAACCCCTTTTCATGAAAAGATAGAACAATAAACCCTTTTTTGCTACTCATAAACCCTTTTTATTTTCAAATACCCTTTTCCTCAGAAACCCTTTTACACTAAAACCCTTAAAGGGTTTGACGAACCCGAATAAACCTTTTAAGGGTTTAGGAAGACTTTCCAAACGTACTAGGGTTTATTGTTCTACGAATTTGTTTTACAGTGCAGTATTACTGGTGACCAGTATTACCAGCACCCAGTATACTGGTACGGATGAACCCCTAACAGAGACCCTGTTCGGTTGTGACTTTTTTTTTATTTTTTAAATTTCGCTCTTTTATTGTTACACTTGGAAGTGCTTACAAGAGTTTGCGTCAGTCTGTTTTTTAAAGCAGCAAGAAAGCGCACATAATTCATATACCAATCATCCACTGGCATCCCTCTAATCTGCTCCTTTTACCAAAATTCTTGTAACAACGTAAGAATGGCTTCATATGCCTTCCAATGTACGTGGGGAAAAATACTATTCTTATCAAATACTAAATTCTCGCAAGTTATCATTATTGACCAGTGATCACTGGTACCCATCTTTAGAGTCACTTCCTTTGTTCCTCCTAAATTTGTAAATGTTAAATCAATGTTTCTATTCGAACGTTTTGAAGAATTTGATAATGAGGGAATGTAACAAAGATTGTTTTTCTCCACCCATTCTTTCAAAATTCTTCCTCTTTTATATGCCGACGTGCTACCCCATTCTTTTACGGATGCATTGAAATCACTAGTTATGATTGTATTTTTAGTGATATATGACTCTAATTCTCCTAAAACTCTTGTTTGGCCTGCTGGCCAGTAAATAGCAATTATTTTAACTGTTTCAGAGAGGCCATCGACATCGACAATAATTGTATTTTCAATATTTAAGTCGATTCTTGAACCTTTTAAATGTTTTCCTATAGCTATACATACACCACCGCTTTTATTAGTTCCGTGTTGATGAAAAATATTAAAATGAGGTATTTGAGATGTATTCCATAACTCTCCGACTTCCGTAAATACACATATTGATGCTTCTATTTTATAAACAATATCGATTACTTCTAAACTTCTGGACCCCCATCCTTGTACGTTATAGCAGAGAATGTTCAAAGATATTTGCTCTATTTCTACTTTTTTCTGAGTTTTATTCTCCCACTGTGTGAGGATATTATCTAGGGTGTCAGCTGTGAACCATTCTGAAAGAACTTCGTCTACTACTTTCTGATCATTTACATGGAACCCCCGTTGATACAACTGGTTCATCGCTGTCTCTTTAGGATTAAAAGTTCGAGAGGGAAAAAGGATTTAGCATCTATTCGTAATTTTGAAAATGTGGTACTCATCTATCGGCTCATATTTTGATCAGTTTCATTATTCGGCGTGATGTTAGATGCACTCGACGTTGGTTGCGATGGAGAGAGTTGTGGCAGTGGAGATGAACTATGTTTTCGTCGAGCCGTGTAATCCGTTTTCAAATAATTTAATTGAGAGTTAAAACTGCTATAAATTTTTTGTAATTGATCCTGTTTATTTCTCAATCCTGCAACATCGTTTAACATCATCGGCCAGATAAATTTATCGACTAATGATGCGAGTGTAGGTAGTAATTTCATTAGTATTTCATCATGCAGCGCAACATCTAGAGATGTACGATTTACCTTCTCGTTAATGCAATCTAATTTTTCATCAATACACCGAGTATTATCTTTCATATCCAGAATGTTTTGATTTATCGAGAGCAATAATTTCGTTGTATCTTCGATTCCATTTATATTATTTGTTACTGCTGATGATACTGAAGTTTGTTTCCATGGAGTAGTGCAAGACATTAGTGATGGCAGTGACGGGAATTCATTTTGCTTCAGCCGAAATTGTGTCGGATGAACACGATCTTGAGGCGCTAAACGTTGTAGTTTGCCTGTTGATAGTGCATTATCAACTTGTTCTTTTAGATTAGATCGATATTCAACTACTTTTCCCACATTCACCAGATAACGAATGATGATCACCATCACATTGAGCACACCGGATCGTATTCGAACATACATGTGTTTGACCGTTTATAAGATTATCAAGACATATTCGATAACGTGAATATTCTCCGTTACATTTATCTCTCATATGACCTAAACACCAGCAACGAGTACAATAAGTCATTATATTACCAGTCAGGAATGGTGTAATGGTCCAAAATGTATTTCCAATCGATATCCGACCTAATTTTAAAGTTGAATTACATTCATCCAAGTCTTTAATGACGAAACAAAAATCCCTTGTTCTTCGTTGGAAACGATACTGAATTTGTCTGATATTTTCGACTGATTGCAGATTTTGTTTAATTTCTTCCTTGACAAACTCATCATCGTACTGAAAAGATACATATCGAGCCACAAGCGCAAAGGAATCCTGGGTAAATTTTGACTTACTCACGGTGATCTTGATGTTATTAACTTGTGACGGCCATTTATCCGTATTGATCAATGTTGCATACGACTCTTTGTTGTTAACTCCTAATTTTAATTTATTACCTGCATGACCGACTAGTGAGAACGATATCGAGATTCCTGGTTGATTGAAATAATCTTCAATTACCCGTGCTGCTGATATATCCGATGGTCTATTCTTCGAGTTTTCAGCTTGTTCGTATTCAATGAAAAAGCATGGAAGATTGCTTGAAACAGCATGTTTTAATTGTTCAAAAAGAATTCGATGTTGTTTTTGTACTGATGCTTGTTGTCGAGTTTGGTTCAATTGTAGATTATTATTCATTTTGTGTATAGGGCTTGGAACTTTCGATAAATTCATTTCACGAGTCTTTTTCTGTTTACCGTTCGATAATACCCGTTGTAAGTTTTGATATCTGTGCATCATCATTATCACTTGAATCTAAATTTCGTTTAGGCGTTTAAGGAGTTGATGATTGAGTTGGAGCATTCAGACGGTGAGGATGAGTATGGTGCGTAAGATGTTCATGAACACCAAACGCGATATTTGGATTTTGACGAATGAAAGTGATCATTTCTTCCAGATTATAGGCATCTGATGTATCAAAAGCACCAGCAGTTGTTTATTGATTAGTTTTGGCATTTCGTTCATAGATAAATTTAGCTTAAGATTTGATGATGAATCTTTCTTATCGTAAGGATAATTACCGTTAATTCCTCTCCTCATTCAACAAGACGGCGAGGAGGATAATGATGTCAGAGGAGAATGCAAGCAAGCGCTCGTGCGTCTAATCTTGAGAGAGGAAAGGATGAAAGTGATGAATGAGTGTATATACGTATATGTTGCCATTTTGTATAACTGCTGTTGGTGATTATGATCACCTTTTGAGTTGTTTTCTTGTTGAATTATAGAAATTTGGTGTTTTTAATAGAAAAATATAATAAATGCGCGAAAAATTATCTTATTTATTGAAGTAAAGATATACTAAAATTATAATAGAAACTTATCGCTAAATTCAGCAAGATCATAATTGGTTCAAGACAGATACTATGCAAAGTTATATGTTACAAATTTTATACTTGCATGTGACCAACTGTCGTTTGTATGCTTTAAATTTATAGATATCGAATATTTTATCGTGCACAAACGGTTTGGCACTAGATACTACTAGATCATTCTTATGATGAATAAGATTATTCAATAACAAGTATTTTGCTTTAGAAATGGAGTGTATTACTAATGCAGAACATAACATCGGAAACGTTTCTTCTGTGAAGTCAAGCTGATAGTGACGGTTCAGTAAATTTTGACTTTATACCCTAGTGAAACATCTTGTAAGCAAGATCTGGAAATCTTGGGATCGATAATAAGATCCTATTAAGATCTTAAAAAGATAATTTGTATGTACATATCTTGGTTGTATCAGATAAATATATATCTATAAGATCTTGGCAAGATCATGGAAAATATATCGTTTACTACGATTTTCTCACAAGATCTTGAGTAAAACAGAAAGCTACATTATTAGTGTGTTTATATAGGCTATCTAGTCATTCACCATTTTTTTATGCACACATAGTTGAATATAAGCAGCATGATTGAACATACGAAACATAATTTTTCAAAATAATTTGTTTTCTAAACTATTTCTCGATTATTGATTATTCGAGAGAGGACTACCCTAAATTGGCTTGACGGATATCGGACCAACATAAAACCAGCCAGATCCCAACATCTGGTTTGCTTGAGTCATTTGGGACAGGAATAATTAAAATAAAAATAAATTGAAAAAATATCAAAACATGCTTTCAGAATACGTCATCCAAGATCTTGGTACAAGATAATCATATTATCTTGTATCTAAATTTTCAAGATCTGTTCACTTATTTGTATCCAAGATCTTACTTACAAGATGTTCGATTAGGGTTAGAACCATTCTAAATATTTGTAAGCATTTAAATAAATTGATGCTCATTTGTTCACGATCTTGATAAGATCTTACACATCGATTCCAAGCTTCCAACATCTTGTACAACCGCATCTATCTACAGCTAAACTTCCATACACTTAGCTTAGCGGATCTCCCAAAGTTTGATCATATTCTGTTTCTCTCGCGAGTCACGAATATTTGTTTTATAGAATTGTTAGAGAGTACTCTAACAAGCCTTATTTATTTATTTAACTCTTATACGTTCTTGTTTTATTCTATGTGTTGTGTTTCTTATATATGCAATCCTACTCGAGATGCACATGCGTCAACCGTTCTTTCATTCTTTCTTTTCTCTCTCTTGAGGGTATATGTGTTGTACAGTATAAATAGGAAAAAAAAGAATAATAAAATAGATCAGATTAGGAGTTGAAAATAGAAACGTGTATTTTTACGTTGTGAATTGATTTAAGTTACAGCTGGGTCTCTGTAACAAGAATAAAAATCTATCTTTGAATGATCTTGTAGTATCATTTCTGTTAAATTCAAAATTATTCTCCTACAATCTCCGCACACTGTCTATAATAAAGTGTGTTAAGAAGATGTATTTCTCACTATTCTTACAATTATTAAGTAAATTTTTAAAAACAAATAATATATTTAGGTAAAGATCTATTTCTATATGTCAGATACTTTTCTAGTTGCTGTAATATACTATTTAATAAACCGACGAAGAGTTTGATCTATGGACAGTGCATACGTTTACACAGAAATGGAAATGTCTGTGTACTGTTATCAGGAGTAACTCCTTTTCCCTCAGATCCTAAAGAAATCAAAGGAAACATTTCATTGTTCATTCACTTACGTACTAAATTTGCCTTCTATATTGTATCTTGTAGATAGCAAATACAATTATACTTGCATATTTTTTAATGCAATGTCGAGTGTTCACTATAAGTCTTTTTTATTCGTAAAATTTATTTATGAAATTAGATTTACATAAATTTATAGACCTAACAATGTGGCATTTCCTTCGCATAGCGTTTACAGTGAATCAGATAGAGAACATGTCGCAAATAATAGTATTAAATAAGTTTGATGTTTAATAAATAGGATGTTCTGTTTCTTTGTGTGCGTTTCTAAAGTATATTATTTTCTTACAATTTTTCATTCACCTTACGTAATAAAATAAAGTATCATTGCAGCACTTTCTTTTCAGACTCATTCCATCAAAATTCTTTCCAATATTTAATGGAGATAAACACAACTCGAACAATCCTATTCTGCATGATCTTTCTATCAGATAACTTTGAATACTGTGTGTATTCTTGATCGGTATTGTTCCTGTTTCTGCTTCATGCGTCATTTATTTGGTTTAAATTTCAAAAAATAAAACACTCGTTCATATTAGAATCAACTTTTGTTGATATTTCATTAGAGTTCAACAACTCATCGTGAGCTAAAAGCTCTATGAATTTCTCTAATTATCAAACGGATTTGGGACACCTTGAGCATCGAGTTCTTTCTTCATTTGCAATAGTGAACATGGACCACAGCATGATGCGAGGCAATCACCAATAAGTGTACCCTACACAATAATACAAATGTGATGNACAGGATCAATTACAAAAAATTTATAGCAGTTTTAACTCTCAATTAAATTATTTGAAAACGGATTACACGGCTCGACGAAAACATAGTTCATCTCCACTGCCACAAATCTCTCCATCGCAACCAACGTCGAGTGCATCTAGCATCACGCCGAATAATGAAACTGATCAAAATATGAGCCAATAGATGAGTACCACATTTTCAAAATTACGAATAGATGCTAAATCCTTTTTCCCTCTCGAACTTTTAATCCTAAAGAGACAGCGATGAACCAGTTGTATCAATGGGGGTTCCACGTAAATGATCAGAAAGTAGTAGACGAAGTTCTTTCAGAATGGCTCACAGCTGGCATCCTAGATAATATCCTCACACAGTGGGAAAACAAAACTCAGAAAAAAGTAGAAAGAGAGCAAATATCTTTGAACATTCTCTGCTATAACGTACAAGGATGGGGGTCCAGAAGTTTAGAAGTAATCGATATTGTTTATAAAATAGAAGCATCAATATGTGTATTTACGGAAGTCGAAGAATTATGGAATACATCTCAAATACTTCATTTTAATATTTTTCATCAACATGGAACTAATAAAAGTGTTGGTGTATGTATAGCTATAGGAAAACATTTAAAAGGATCAAGAATCGACTTAAGTATTGAAAATACAATTATTGTTGACGTCGATGGCCTCTCTGAAGCAGTTAGAATAATGGCTATTTACTGACCAACAGGCTAAACAAGAGTTTTAGAGGAATTAGAGTAATACATCACCAAAAATACAATAATAACTGGTGATACTAATGCATCCGTACAAGAATGGGATAGCACGTCAGCAGATAAAAGAGGTAGCATTTTGAAAGAATGGATGGAAAAAAAATCTTTGTTACATTCCCTCATTATCACATTCTTCAAAACGTTCGAATAGGAACATTGATTTAGCATTTACAAATTTAGGACGAACAAGGGGAGAGACTCTAAAGATGGATACCAGTGATCACTGACCAATAATGTTAACTTGTGAGAATTTAATATTTGATAAGAATAGTATTTTTCCTCACGTACATTGGAAGGCATATGAAGCCATTCTTACGTTGTTACAAGAATTTTGGCAAAAGGAGCAGATTAGAGGGATGCCACTGGATGATTGGTATATGAATTATGTGCGCTTTCTTGTTGCTTTAAAAAACAGACTAATGCAATGGAAAGAAATAGAAAAATTCCAACCAGCTCTACTTCCTTATCTTATTCAGAACCTGCAAAAAGTGAAACGAGTTAGAAATAAATACTATCGAGAGAGACAAATATGTAATATTAATGAAGAAACAAGAGTGCTACTGCGGGTGATAACAAAAGAAGTAAAGATTGAAATTGCAAAGTATAAGACGGGTAAATGGGGAGAGTTTCTGTCAAAAATTCAAGAAACAAACGACAATAAGGAGCATGCGTTTTGGCTTTATCTCTCGCGAATATATAAACATAGATCACTACCGTTTTCGAAACTAGATACCAGTACAGCAATACTAACGAACGAGAATGAAATCAAGGATAAACTTTATCGATACTACTCGGAACAGTTTCAAACTCCAAATACAGATATGTCAGATCCTTACGAAGTTCAGATTGATATAGAATATTTAGAACGGATGAATAAATTAGCAATGGCTAATGAAAGTGTCGAAACAACAAACATTGTCGCAATAAAGAAACAGATATCGCAGTTGAAACCGAAAAAATCATGTGAATTCGATGCAGTGTCGAATTATATGATCAAAAAAATTCCACTAGGTTGTATTAGTTGTCTTGCAAATTGCTTTAATACTTGGTTAAAAGAATATAGGTATCCAGATGTTTGGAAATTAGCTAAAATAATTACACTGAATAAACTAAAAGCAGGAGTACCACTATGTGATCAAACACGACCAATATCACTTTTAGCAGCATATTCGTAGCTATTTGAGAAAATTATGCTAGAAAGAATAAGACACTGGACTGATGCTAATAGTTTAGTTCCTATCGAACAATCGGGATTTCGTTCAGGTTGTCTTCTCCCTACTAGAATTCTGTCTATATATCAAGAAGTCAAAAAAAAGATGACAGCTAATATCCCGACGTTCGCAATTTATGTACACTGAAAAAAAAAGGTACTTTACCGAACCTAAAAAGGTTTCGAATTTTGAAACGAATTCTAAACCTTTTTGCGATACTGTACCGAACTTTAAAGGTTTCGTAAAGTCACACGAAACTATGTTCAGGTTTTTACCAAAACTGAAAAGGTTTCGTGTGACTTTACAAAACCTTCAAAGTTCGGTACAGTATCGTAAAAAGGTTTAGAATTCGTTTCAAAATTCGAAACCTTTTTAGGTTCGGTAAAGTACCTTTTTTTTTCAGTGTAGGCTATCAAAACGTCTACGATAAAGTGTGGCATAAGGATCTTACCGTAAAACTCAGCAGACTCAGTATTCATTTAGGCCTATTAAAATTAATTGTATCGTGGTTAAATGATTGCCGTGCATATATGTTATATTTGGAGAGAACAAGTCAGATATATTTAATACATATGTCTGCCAGCCTCGAGATAGTTGCTTAAGTCCATAACTGTTTATTGTTTACCATTGTGACCTACACTCTTAAAAAAAATTGTTTTTTTACTGAACCCTCAAAAAAGGTTCTGGAGATTTCAAAAAGCATCTAAACTTGTCCAAAGTCTCAAAAAAGGGATAAAAAAATCTTCGAAACCTTTAAAGGTTCTTACGGTGTATTGAGGACAAGAACGTTTTGCCGCGAAACCTTTTTTTAGGTTCCGTAGAGCGGGAAAAGGTTTCGTAGGAAAATACGAAACCTTTAGAGTTTCAGATAAAAAAAACTAATGGATTCGTACTAAACCCTCATGATTTCGTAGAATTTAATACGAAACTCTAAAGGTTTCGTATTTTCCTACGAAACCTTTTCCTGCTCTACGGAACCTAAAAAAGGTTTCGCGGCAAAAGGTTCTTATCCTCAATACACCGTATGAACCTTTAAAGGTTTCGTAGATTTTCTATCCATTTTTTTGAGACTTTGGACACGTTTAGATGCTTTTTGAAATCTCCAGAGCCTTTTTTGGGTTCAGTAAAAAAAACGATTTTTTTTAGAGTGTAGTTGCATGTGTAGGTGCTCATTCTATCCACATATTTGCTGATGATCTCAACATACTCATATCTCCACCAATATGTCGATAAATAAAGTCAATGATTAAGTTTCTAGAAGAGGAAGAAACAAAAATTTGTAACCAAATAGCGAATTATTTGAAAAAATAGAAGCAACCAGTTAATGTGTCGAAAACAATAGCACAAATTTTTCACATACAAGTTCAAAATCCAGTAATCGATGTTTTTATGAATGGTAAGATATTAGATGTAGTTAAGGAGTTTAAATATCTAGGCTTCGCCTGGACAAATAAGATGTCCTTAAAACCAACAATTGATAAAGCCCTTGAGAATATTCAGCAAGCATTCAGTAAGTTAAGATGAATGAAAGGTGGCAAAACTGTCTCAACAGAAGTTTTGAGAAGATGCTTTTCTGCGTACAGTTTTCCGTATTTTGCCTGGATATTTCCGCTGTATCCATTCCTACCGAAAACCCAAAAAGAATTGTTGTTAAGAAAGTTTTGGAACGAATTAAGACTAGTGCATCGCTGCCCTTTTGCTCGAGCAACAAACATTTTGCAAATAACAAATGAAGCATCTTTAGAAGACTATGTAGAACGATATATAAAGAAAAGATTAGAACGAATTGAAAAATCAGATTTAGGTCGTTCGCCCTCCTACAATGATGTATTTTATTGGGATTCATTTCGTAAAAATAAGAATGATCATCTAGGTCATTTTTTTGAATGAAGCGAGTCAGACGCAAACGTGAGAGACATCAATCGCTGCCTCTGAAATGGCTTGAATTTTTAGTTGAGTGAAATCTACCATTTGATTGTTTATTTAATGTTTCGTGCTCTGTCTCTCGCTATTGCAGCTCGTCCTTATTTTATTGTTTTATTGTTCTCCTTTCGCTTTCTTTTTCTTCTTTTCTTTCTTTTTCTCATTTTCTCCTACATTTATTCTATTTTTATTTTATTTTTCTTCGGGTTATTACGTGTATAATTCTATACGTCATACTAGTGGCGTCACCAGCAATTTAACGGTGATGAGGCTCAGCCCCATCTCTCCTTCGAACGTACTCGTTGACTGGCTTTAGGCACTAATCATCATAACAAACTTTCAAATATTATTTCTAGATTTTAAAGTTTAAAATTTAAACTTCCGCTGCACGAAAATTAAACGGTCGTATCATATGTGACATATTTGTATCTTATATACGAAGATGCCTATATAGTTTATGTTTGAGAAGAGAAAATTTGAAATAAAAAAAGCAAAGAATATTTATTTGAGTATAATACGACTATTTTTATGAATATCTGAAAAAGTATCAATAAGCTGTTCAAAATGGATATCGAGATCACGCTCGATAGCCAATAAGCAAATATCGCTCAAACTTAAATGAGCATCAGTCATAGAATTTCTTGAAATGGATTTATTATGTATAGTAGTTGCACTATCATGTAGATTGGTACTTGCATCAAGTCGATGCAAATTTGTTTCTTCAGACAAAACAAGTTCTGTTGATGTTTCCGTAGATGTGGATGAATTGGTGTAACTCTTGATTAATTAACCTTTGTTTTTTTTGGTGAAGATGGTGAAAAGAAAGACATACTAGTTCTTGATTTTGACTTACTAGGTTGCACATTTTTAATTTATCTGTTTGTGAAATATTACAACTTATCGCTAGCTTCTCTCAGTACTTGTGAGTCATAATGAATAAAGCAAAATGATGATTAGTGCTTTTAATATCTAATAGTTACATAAATTAACAGATGGTTCCCTATTACTATCAATGGAGAAAATATTTACACTCTTTTCCATTCAAAATTCAGACTTCAGTACTCTAAATCATATTTATTTCTTCAATTCAAGAATTCAATCGATAAATTGGAATAAGGATTGTGAGGCTCCAAAGCCGGTGATATGGCTCAGCCTGATCTGGCTTCACCCTAGCGACGCCACTACGTCATACTCTATCTAGTAAGCATGGTATCTTAGCCTATGCGCTTCCGCGTATAATTTGGTTATTCTCGTGCTGGTTTTTCTACACCGAAAACCAACAAACACTAATAGATCATGTTTACTGTACAGGACTACGTATAACACATAATATGAAGCGTTGGGACGACATAACAGTATAGACCTTAACTAAAGAATACACGATAAATGACTATCTATATAGATATTGGTTAAAGTTTAACAAACACCTTGAGACATCCGCAGAAGCCCACCAATATCAACTTACTTTTACTACATATCTAGTACCAAAAATCTCACAAATATGCTGGTATCTGTCCATGGGTATGCGAAAAAACAGCAAATTGTTGAATAGATTATCTGAAAGGGCTCAACATTCGAAAATAAATATGATTAGCTTTTTATCGATTCACGCTCGACAATATGGGTACTTTGAACATTCATCCTTCCCTATACATACCTTTATCTATAAATATCTGATGCAGGAAACATGAGTTGTTACATTGTAAATTGAAACGTACATATATAAATATAAACGGTAAAACTACATGTGTCTGTTTTCTTTTTTTACCCAACTGAACACATATATGATTCATCTAGAATAATACCATTGTATTGTTATTTCGAAACTCACTGCTGTTTACTATATGTATAACGTATAAAATATGTCAACATAGTCTATTGTTACAATGTTTTAACGTGTTCACGCCTTAAGTACAAAAGAAATCTACCAATAAATATCCCACTTATTAATTATATTAATTATTAGTCATTTGAGACCCGATCAACAAAATTAACAACAATAAATGATCATTATCTTTATTATTCAGACATAAATGTTTTTAAATTGAACATGACAACAAGAACACCAAGAATTACTTCTTCTTTTCCTTTATTTCAACATATCAATTCTCTTGTCATAGATATGCGAGCAATACGTTCATCATCGTGGAACAAGTCATTCAGTTTTGGTAAGAACAACATATTTGATCTGATTATTCGTCTCATCGTTTTTATTCATTATCTTTATTTGTTTTAGTGGACTGTGTTGAATCAACTCACAATGATCATGCACAGCAATATGTTGCTTATCTTTCAAATATTGTTCATTAATCCAATCTAATTGAAATTAACTTTCAAACAAATATTGGTTCATCTGGATCTGAAGATATTAAATTTATTCTACAGTAAGTTTACTTGATATTGATGGAAAGTCATATTTCGATTTCTAATTGTATGAGTTATTTTTGATAATTCTAATATATTTTTCTCGATAAATAGTATGATTTTATTTCAGATAGATATTGAATTCTATAGAATAATAATGGCTGACAATAAAGTTTAATATATTACGTAGATTTTCAATTTTTAGAGCATGTCCAAATGTGATTGATCTCAAAATTAGTCCTGCATATTTGTATTTATCCTCATTCATCGACAATCGATATCTTATTTCCATTTTCAAACAAATTAAAATACTCACTTTAATAGCAGGATATTGTAATGTCTTATCAATCTTAGTATTAAAACTTGTTGAACGTTTTTCCTCACTCGCTGATAGTGAAGTTGAAGTAATTTCATTAAAATATTTTGCCCCCGCTACTGATATATTACTTAGTCATCTAAAAAATCTGTCTTATCTTAACATTTGTTATAGTTCACCTCTAATATTCAATCAACCTTTTTCACATAGTTGCATCATTGATAAACGTCGTCAAGTATTTGGTTTTAATATTATCGATGAACAGAAGATTATACAGTTAACAGAAATGAAGAATCTATAGAAATCAGATTATCATGATTTCATATGTACATATAGATTTATTTTTGTGTAAATAAAGTTGAAATGAAAATATACTTTTTTAAGTCACTGTTATTTGAAGTGTCAAAAATGATTTCTAATTGTTGTATGACTTCGAAGGTTAAATGAATATTCACGTAAACTTGATACATTGTGTAATGTTCGAAAATAATTGTAACATTTGAAAAACGAACAGACGAAAATATGGGTGTGTGTGTAGCTGTGCACTGACACTTTATTTCATTTCTTTTCACTTCCTTTATCTTTCTAAACTAATGTGAAATTCGAGTCGCGCTTATCATATAATGGACTATTTCAAAATGATTGCTATTTTAAGCAACATGGATGGAAGTAGGGATGCACCGATTCCTACACTATGCTTTTAAAAATGACATTCTTTTGCCGTAAAGACTCGCGCTATATACGATTTTTTTACATTGGTTTTAACCAGTTTTTCATGCTTTATCCGAATCACCCGTCAAAATCCATCCAATCGAAAATAAACCTTTCGGACTCGGTGTAGAATCGGTCAAAAAGTGAAAATATAAAGAATTTTTCAACCGATTCCAACTTAATTATAGATTTTGTCTTTCACATTAGAATATTCCTGCGGACAGATTTGAAAAGAGCGTTCAAAACTGAGCAGAAATAATATAAAAAATCTATCAGAGTATGTCAAGTGTGGATGCTGAGCAAATATTTTTGTAGCCAGAGAAAAACCAATTCCAACCGATTCCTAGAATTTCCTAGAAATGTTTTAAATACTGAAAAAACTTGGAATTATGAGACTCTTATAGATTCTTCATATTATTTCTGCTCAGTTTTGAACGCTCTTTTCAAATCTATCCGAAGGAATATTCTAATGCGAAAGACAAAATCTGTAATTGAGTTGGAATTGGTTGAAATCGGTCGAAAAATTCTTTATATTTTTACTTTTTGACCAATTCCACGCCGAGTCCGAAAGGTTTATTTTCCATTGGATGGATTTTGACGGGTGATTCGGACAGAGCATGAAAAATTGGTCAAATCCAATGTAAAAAATTCGTATATAACGCAAGTCTTTATGGCAAAAGAATGTCATTTTTTAAAAGCACAATCCCATGTAAAAAAAATTACACGAAAAATCAACATATTCCTGATTATAATCGATTCGAACCTCAAATAATTGATGAAAATCTAGCAATTATGATTTATTTTGATTAAATTGATGATTTTAATCGATTTTTTTTCAGTACGGGTTAGGAATCAAAAATTTTTCATCAATTATAATCGATTCTTTTAATTTTAATGGCATAAAATCGATTAAAGGGACTATAATCGATTG
>CAJNYU010000039.1:48075-154041 GCA_905331475.1 Rotaria socialis
AAGAAAATGTTTTTTTTTTCGTTCTGTTTTTTCTTGTTGCTCATTGTAGATGCCAAACAAAGTTACACAAGAATAGTAAAAAAAATTGAACCGAAGTTCTCGTTGCCCTCAAGACTTCTTATAAAAGTGCACAATTTTTTATTTAAACGCTCTAGAATAATTTTTCTATGAATGATTTTACGCAATTTTTTCTGCTGTTGTTGTTCCTTTACAGTTTAGTATCATGAGTGCCAACGTACTTTTTTCTATTTTCTTGTCTTTCGCAGTCTTTTGACAAATACGGAGGGCATATAAATAAATAAAGAAAAAAACTTTCTTGAGACTGCATATTAAAATATTTCTTTTTGATTAATTTATATAGCTAGTATGGGAAGCAAAAGAATTTTTATAGGAATTTATTGTTTCGTGCATCTGTTTTCACCGAAGAAATCCTTCTCATATCTATTCCATTCTATTGGAATCACTTTATTTATTTCATTTAGTTATCTACTGGGTAATTGATAAGATATGTGATTAATTGAAATTATAAATCTCTTCTATTTTCAAAATAGTGCATGGAGTATATCCAAAATCATTTCCCAATAATGTCACAATTATTCATCAACCATCAAATATTTCATTATCAAACGTATCATCCTCTGGCAAAGATCGTAATAATTGTATGAATGATGGTAAATCATCAATTCAACTCCTTTCAAATTTAGTATTTCGTAGTGAAATAATAAACTATCTCGGTTTTATTCTTCGATCGAAATCAATATTTTATTGTTCAGTTCCAAAAGTAGCTACAAGAACTTTTCTTAAATTTATAACTTATCTTCATATACATGATGATTTAATCCCGTTACTTACACATAATTCAACATTAAGTAATTGGAATTTTCAACGAAAATTAAATCCGTTTGATTTTAATGATATCAATCAAATTCTTTCGTCTCCAATGAAAGTAAATCTTACGTTCACATACTGTGCAACTCATCTTTTGAACTTTCTAATATGACCAGAGCCAAGGTCAACTTTTTTCGATTGACAATGAGAAGTAAACCATGCAGCTATCTGTCAAATAATAAACATCATGCACATTTTTATTTACATTTTCAAGACAATTCTGTTTCTAGTAAAGTCATACAACAAACAGTATATATATATAATAGGCACAGAGCTATAAAGATAGAAATTGTACATTTGTGCTTAACCATGATTCATATATCCTACACTGAAAACAAAAAAGGTATTTTACCGAACTTAAAAGGGTTTCGAAATTTGAAACGAATTCTGAACCGTTTTTCGATGCTGTATCAAACTTTGAACGTTTCGTAAAGTCTCACGAAATCCCTTGAATTTTGGTAAAAATCTGAAAAAGGTTTCGTGAGANATACTTTACTAAACGTTCAAAGTTTTATACAGCATCGAAAAACGGTTCAGAATTCGTTTCAAATTTCGAAACCCTTTTAAGTTCGGTAAAATACCTTTTTTGTTTTCAGTGTACAAGTATATATGCAAAGTTCTATAAGTTTGGTCGACAACAATTGAAAGTTTTTATTTTTTTTCTATTGACTTTTAACATGCTTATCAATAAATGTACTCGTCCTATCTATTGGTCTAAGATTATTGATTAGACAATGATTATGGGTATGGCATGATAGAAATGACAATTAGACCGTATTTTGCTATAGCAATATCTATCAACTTATTTTTCGATTTGTGCCATATGAAATATTTGTGCATTTAGCTATATATCATAATTAGATATAAGCTATTTAAAATAATCTAGAGATACCTATAAGAACTAATGTGAGAGAAAATAAGGCAACCATCAGCTAAATTCAAATCTTTATGATCTACTTATGTAACATGTGAATAATATTATGAATCCCAGTAAGCATTTTCTTTTCTCCTCGGAAAATACTCACAGCAGCTCTCATTCTTTATTGCAAAGTGTTAAAGAGTAAAAATAGAAAGAGAATAACAAATAAATCATTTTTTCTTCTTCTGTGAAACAGTTTTGCTATACTTCGGTGCAAATTGTTCAGTGAAATATGTTACCATATCTTACTATTAACAATTTACAGCAAAATATTAATTAAAATTAAGTTTTTTTTTGCATTTGTTTCTATTCATATGAAAATTTCAATTGAAATCCATAAATTTTATTTTAAACGACATGCTTTATTAAAAAAATACAAAGAATTGTTTATCTTCATGAAAAATTTCGTCAAAAAAACAAAAGCTTTTCTTATTTTTCATTTTACATTGATTAACTATATTGCATTGAACTGATAAATAAGTCTATTGAGAGAATTTTCGTATTCTTAAGTTCAATAATAATCATAAAAGAAAATTTTAGAATAGCTCGCAACCATCTACATTCGATTCGGTTTCAATTCTTAAATTATTATCATCGCGTCTTACGAATTTCAATAACATAAATGTCACTGATTTTGATATATGGTCAATATATCAGCGGAAAAATTTTCCTCTTACTCGTCCTCAGACTTTATCCGATGTATCATTACTGTTCTCATCGAATTTTACACGTGCTATTTTTGTTCGCCATCCATTAGAGCGTTTAGCATCAGCTTATGTTGATAAAATAGCGTCGCTTACGAATGAACCATTTTCATTATATGATACAATACGTCGAGAAATTTGCCGAAAATATTCTTCATTGTATCTGACAGGTACGCAACGTAACTATTATATTTATCATACACAAATAGCGAAAAATGACACAGAACCATGTCATAACGTAGTTCCAAAATTTGAGCATTTTATTGATTATATTATGTCTAATTCAATAATAGATGATGTTCATTGGTATCCTTATTCAAAGTTATGTTATGCATGTTTATTTAAATATAATTTTATTGGAAAATACGAAACAATCGAGCAAGATCTTGCAAGATTATTATCGAAATTTGGATTAGAATCAAAACATTGGAATAATGAAAACTACTTCAGAACTGGAAAAACAAAGGAATATTATAAGTCGATTTATGCAAATTTAAATGATCAATTACTTTGTAATTTGAAAAATGTCTATGAAGATGACTTTACATTATTTGATTATAAAATGGAAGACTATTTGACTAATAAAAATCATATTTCATGTTCTCCTGCACATAAAAGACAACTGACAGACAGCATATATAAAAATTGAATTTTTTCTTTGTGCCATTTTATAATTCATATTGGTAATAAATTGATTTGGGTGATTTTAATCAAGCATAATCGATTTTCTTCTTGATGATAAAGATTAACAGGCTCAAATTAGAACTATCTGAAAAAAAATTCACATTTTTTGGATATTTCTATTTATTGTTACGCTCGAAAGCTCTTACACTGAGATAAATATAAAGATTAACAGTACAGCATTGAATAGTCTGAAACAGCATATTTAGTTGTTCACCTTCCTCACAACGCGCTATCAAAGTACTTGTTAACCTGTTTTACGAGGATAAAAAACAGAACGAAAAGAAAAAAAAAGAAAGCTGATCAACACAGCTACTCCGGAGCTCACTTATAGGCTTTAGGCTCACTGAGCTGATGCAAAAATAGGTTACGTGAAATCTTTCTTAAAAATCTGCCTTATTTTTATGATCTATATTTAGGGTGTTATCTATTTGCTTTATCTTTAACAGTGGTCTAATCTAGTTGCTAATGTCTGTAATGATGAAGAGATACATTGAAATTGAAACCTAATTATAATTACATATAATTAGCGAACAAAGAGTTAAATTACACAGGTATGCAATGGCGAAGACAGAGATTAATTATTAATATTTAATATCTGTAATGGGGAAGGGATTTAGCTATCAAAAACTCACTCATAAAAACTGAC
The DNA here is from genome assembly GCA_905331475.1 of Rotaria socialis. Taxonomy (NCBI): domain Eukaryota; kingdom Metazoa; phylum Rotifera; class Eurotatoria; order Philodinida; family Philodinidae; genus Rotaria; species Rotaria socialis. Next base: position 51,917 of record CAJNYU010000039.1, read on the forward strand.
CCTCACAATATTCTTCGAAAATAATTATACGCAAGTTCCACAAAATGAGTTAGAGAAAAGAAGCTGAAGAAAATCTGGCATCGCAGTCGGCTTTTATTTCCTATATTTTCAAATTAATCCTATAATAGACTATGCTTTTAACTTTTTTGCTATATTCTTATATTTTTGAAAAATTGAAGATTTTTGTGAAAAGAGTCACATATTTTTCAAATAAGCTTCTAATATGTTGTCTTTATATTATTGTTGTCGTTCATAACATCACATAGATGTGGGTGACAATATATATGCGATGATGCTTACTTTCTCTTACGTTATTTCATCAAGATGATGTATATACACTGCATTTATTGTCTTTCTATTAGCCCCTGCACGGTACTCCAAAATCCGACTCCGTAGGACTCTATTTTCTATATATTTAAAAAAAGGTTGTCTCATAAGACAGATGTGTGAATATACTTTTTGGGAAATATAGTCAACGCTTTTATTCTTCATTTGTCACCATCCTTCCTTCATCGCTCTGGATTTCAGCTGTTATTGAAAAATAATTTTAAAAAATCGTTCACTTGATTTCACTGATTTAATGAATCATCTTTGTATATCAGTCGCAAAATATACCGAGTTCAATCAGACTGGTTGAGTAAAATAGATGTTGAAGGTATTAATGTAATTAAATTTTTTTTATTATGCTCGCGAATGTAACACTCAGAAGTGCTTACATAAAAAGAAGAGAAATATAGATGTATAAGCGAACCCAGGTCGATCAAAACGGAACTCCGTTACGGTCCGTAAAACTGATTCCAGTAAACGGACCGTGTCGTTCGACCTGGGAACAGCTGCATCATTTAAAGCAGCACTTTACACTTTGTGTCAACAATATATTATGCTGCGTACCAATTTTTGCTTGTAAGGATAATCGGAGAGTAAATAAATGAAAACTCAAATAAAAAAAGTATAGAAGAGAAGAGAGAGAGAGAGAGAAGTACTAATGATAAACGGCAGCGAAGAAACGTGAGTACAGCGAACAGCTAGAAAAAAGAAGAACAAACTAAAAGAAACGAACGACAGAGAAGAAAAAAATAAACAAAGGAAGAGAGAATGAAAACAGAATCAAGGTTAAACTACTAAAAGGAAGAAGACAAAAAAAAGAAGAAAATTGCTTAAAGCATTACATTTATGCATCTTTCTGTGATATTCATTCGCATCAACAAAAGCCAACCACGCTAAAAGGAACGATTCGTGTCAATCTTTCAATTGTAGCACACGATGTGTGCAAAAGAAATGACCAAACTGATCGTTTTTTCTTTTACAAAAATTATCCCAGCCAAATATATCTTTATAGAAAGCTGAAGAACCAAGATTAGTTATGAACATGGTTTTCAATCTGCGTTGAATATATTTTTTAACGTAAAATTGTAAAGGCTGTTCACAAGTGATTTTCAACAGATTATGCGCAGAAACGAAGGAACAACAATGCACCAACCGAAAACCTACACGGAATTTTTGTTCTAATACATGTTGTAGAGATTCTGGAAGGAGAGGAAAAAGCGGGAATAGCCACGCGAAATGCGGAAAGGTGTACGCGAAGAAACATTGACGAAGCGCTTTACATGACATTTTGCGACCAAACTTTATCCATTTCAGTTTTACTAGCGATCTTTGAATATTTCCTATGGTTTTATCGACTGTTGGTTTCAATGAAAGCTTATCCGTCCAAGTAAATCCTAGATATTTGAATTCTTTGACTAACTCGATTTTGTTACCGTCTATTGTTACGTCTACGATCGGCCTTTTAACTTTTGTATGAAATAATTGTACTACAGTTTTAGAAACATTTAACGGCTGTTTCCACTTTTTTGAGTACATAAAAACCTGATTACAAACTCTTGTACCTTCTTTTTCTAAGTAGTCAATCATCGAGCCTAATTTTTTTATTATTGGAGATTTAATTAATACACACAGGCAAGAGGGGAAAAGCGGATTCTGTCTATCCGGGATGCGGTGGCAATCCATGCGATCCGTACGATACGCACGATACATTGCAGATACCGAGGATACGAGTTTGTTCCATCGAAAAATTCACAATATATAGGATAGATGTAATACGAGTACGATGAATCAATGTTGGTGAAAAAGTTCATTCGATTTCAAAGAGTTTTTAATGTTTTTTTGTCATTTATTTCTGGTATAAGCGCATTTTTTCATAGAGTGAAATGGATTTAATCTAAGAGAAATAACAATTCTATTTGTACAGTGCCAGCTAAATCTGCTTGTTTAACATTGCTTCAATCTGTGAAAAATATTTGACCGAGTCAATAGGTATATAGATCGTCTCCCACAAGTAAAGACTGAATTTGTTTTCAATCGAATTTGTTTGACTTTGCTCACTTTCATATATGCATAGGAAACTAATTTTAAGGATGACGGTACAAAATTTTTGAAAAAATATCATTCCGTTATTAAGGTGTTTAAATTTTTTGAGAACCTAATTCCGAAAAGCTACTCTTTTTGTGATTATGTATGTCTACATGCATTTTTCAACAACAGTACATTCATTTAACTTGAAATGTTTAACATGAATGCATTACAAGTTGATCCACCTATCGTGTATAAATAAGGTCAGATGAATCAAATTTGAATAAATTGATCATTACTGTCAGTTAAACAATGTAATGCTCACTTTTAGACTTTATTTGGATACATATATCTCATAAATTTATCATGTTACACAGAGCTGAAATTATATTCATAAAAACATCTTGTTGAATAATTTCTTGAGCAGAAATCTTGGCTCTTTAGATAGCTTCTATGGCCAATGAGACTGCTCAAAAGAATCAGGATTTTGATCCAAGACATGGTTTGAAAGGATCTGATCACCTAGGATGTTTGATCAGCTGAAGTCTGGTTAATAAAGTTTTAAAAGGACCCAGGTCGAAGCAACCGGCCCGGGAAACGGCCGGTTCCCGCGCATTCCCGCGATTTCACGGAAGCAGTATTCCGGATCGGAAAATCTACGGATTTTTCCTGTAAATTCCGCCAAGTTCCTGTTGGTGCCCGCCAGAAATCACTGGGAAAATCCGGAAAAATCCGTCCCGGAATCCTGCTTCCAGGGTCCGATGATATCCGGTGTTTTCCTGCACGTTCCGGTGCGTTTCCAGTATGTTTCTGACCGGTTCCAATGAAATCCGCTCATTTCCGGAGGCCGGAAACATCGTCGTGGGGAGTTTAGAATAGGATAAAATGACCCTATCCCTTTCTGTTTCATCGGATGACATGGGAATTTTCTTTTCTCATCGGATATTTTTTCTTGTTTTCTAAAAAATCCAAGTTTTTTCTGTTGAGATATTTTCAGCAAGCAGTTTATAGAAACGGTGATTAATAAAATGTATTACACCTTCGTTGTTCGTCTTTTTTCTTCAAAACATATATGTTCGTTGCTAATTATTTTCTACTTTTTATCATAGGAAATTTTTAAACCTTTTTTTTAGAAGTTCAAATAATGATATCCACAACTGTTTTTTTGTGTAGTTCGATATATTTTATAAGCACTTATATTTTTAACATTCTACTACACAGCTATGATTTTATGCATCAGAGACTTGGCTATAAAGAATCATCAGTTTAAATGAATGTTGAACAGAAATATTTTATTAAGCTTCGATTGAAAACGAGCTAATGCATATACAGGAGATTCTGGTGGATTATACATAGATCATAAAGTAATTGATTTCAAAAAATTCTCAAAGATCTAAAGAAATCAACTAAAATACACCAGTATAGTAAAACAAAAGTCCAGTGGTTCTTAACACTAGAAAACTATCAAAAATCGCAAGAAACAAATAGTCCGTGATAGAAAGATGCACTGGAGAAGGAAATCTATTACTTTCTATTGTTTAAACATATGAAAATGAAATCCTCTAATAGAAAAAAAAATAGATTAAAAATGACTACTGAATTGATTAAACTCAGATTGTAAGGATGGCGATGAATTCGCTTATGTATTTATGAGGATTTGCCAAGATTCTAATACTCTAGATTTGCAGTTTGATTCTTCTCGAAATCAATACGATAAATGTGATTAGTATAATGATTTGACGTTCAATAAATAGGTTCCTACATGCACGGATAGAAGAAACTCAGATCATTAAACAAAAAGATCGTAGAAATCGATTCTAGATTTGAAACAAATATTTTTATTAGAAGAGTTGTCTCATGGAACATATTTTCCCTCAAATTATGAGCGCTGATTTTAAAATATGAACTGAACATTATAAAGCAATGCTAAAATTGACCTGGCATCTTGTAGACTGATCCTTCGAACCTTATTCAAGGATCCTCAACAGTAACTGATTTTCTGTAACAAAATATTCTCCATTTCATTCAAAAATTCATAGAAAAGCTGCATCACGTGAAATAAATATTATCCACAGAGTCTTTGGGAGAATCTATAGAAGGTTATATACTAATTTCTACTGAATAGTTTTTATTTCACTTTATGAAAGTTTTCTATTCATTTTCAAGTGAAGTCGAGTATATTTTCAGCGGAAAAAGGATCACTTGTGAGTATCTTACAATAAGTCATCCAAATATATTCTAGAAGATCCCATGTTAATTCTTGCAGAACTTTATGGTATTTATTATGTCCCTCAAAATCACACCAATCGAGCTTCTATTGATAAAGTATTTTATGAAATCTGTCCTTAGCAGTATAGTGTTTTCAAGTATTTAGAGCATTATCTTTTGTCACAAAAGCTACTCTATGAAATTCTACTACAGTCAAAATGTCAGCTTTCTAGCACGATTTCTTCATGGAATATCTATATTTATATAGTATAGCAAAAATGATCATTTAGCTGTGCATCTCTGCATATTGATGAAGTTATTTTTACGATTATTATATGAAGTTAAGGCATGTAAACGCTGAGCAGCTCAAGCAAAACGGATCTGTTTTCGCTGGAATATGTCTAGAATAAAATACCAAATAAATGTACTCTCTCGTGGATAGCGCTCTCGGCAATATTTACGTACTTTGGAAACTGAGCAGTATGTTTGTCAACAATTTACGTCAATAGTCTTAAACCTTTATTTCCACTACATATTTCAACATAAAAAAAACTGTAACAACCTTGATTGAAGACACATCCAGCGGTGTTTGCATTAATATTGACTTATACAACCGGTATAAATGAAAGTCTAACTGTGATACTCAGTAGTTTTGACATCGCCGTTTTTATCCAAGAAAACAAATTCAATTCGTGAATACGTCATTTCACTTTCTGATCCTTTCTATTTTCATGATACCCTCGTATCCGGGATATGGTGGCGATTCATACGATCTCACAATCCCGAGATCCACTTTTTTCCCCTTACACCCAGGTCATCTGCAAATAAATGACATGAATGAGCTCCTAGATAATTTCTCAGGCCTGAGTGAATCACTACAAATAAATACGAACTAAAAGTATTACACTGCGGCAGTCTTATATTTATATTAAATATTTTCGAAGTTATTTCATCATATTCTACGTAAACTTTTCTATCTTTTAACCAACTATTAGTCATTTTCAATAAGCTGAGAGGCATACCCATTTTTTTCTAGTTTACAAAAGAGAGTAGCATGCTATACACGACCATAAGCCTGTTGGTAATCAACATATAGGGCAAGAGTCGGAATATTAGCTGCCATGTTGTTTTTCACTTCCTGATATATCGAAAGTACTCGAGTTCGTAGAAGACCTCTTGGGCGGAAACCAGATTGTTCTGGCGGTACTAAACGATCTGTTTCAGCCCAATGTCTAATTCTTAGTAAGAGCACTTTTTCGAACAGCTTTGAATGTGTAGCTAACAAAGAAATTGGACGAGTTTGCTCACACTTTGGGATACCCGATTTCAACTTATTTAGAGTAATGATTTTTGAAATTTTCCAGTCATCTGGATAACGACACTCGTTTAGCCATGTATTGAAGCAGTTAGCTAAGCATTCAATGTAACTTGGAGGAAATTTTTTAACTATAAAGTTTGACACGGAGTCAAAGCCAGCTGATTTCTTAGACTTTAAGGTTTTAATTATACGAGTAATTTCAGCAGTGCTAGTTTTTTCTACGCTATCATTCAACATTGATAATTTAACGGATGCGCCAGGTGAAATGAGCCTCTCCGTATTTTAGCGATGTTGTTTTTAATTTTCATCCGATTGGGCTATTTTTTTAAAAGATAAATTCCCCATCTCAAGTTCCACTGAGTAAAGTTGTGTAAAAATAGAAATACTGATGATATTTGACAATAAATTACTGATACATCGTTGTCAATGCTATTATTGAGTGGTGATGGATGATCAAGAATGAAACGTGTTGATGCATTTTGATGACTGATTAATATGGACATTTGATTGAGAGAAGATTAAATGCTGGGATCTGTCAGTTACTACGTCAATCACAACTTGAGTTGTGAATACGATGTCACCTTTCCAACGTATGTTAATAATGATTCAGGGTTATTTTCTTGAATATTTTGAAATATAATCCAACCGATCATTTTAATCGGATAAATATAATGAACTAGAAAAAAAGTAATTCAATCAAATTCATAGAATGATAAGCGAGATGTGATCATATCATAGGAAGTTTACGTTATTCTATATTTTTCGGGGTTCGATTCGTTTTGTATTTTCTATTCGTTTTCTTTATCTATCGTCTCTTTTGAAATAACGAATGAGTAGAACCAGTAATCATTCCAAATAGTGACTTACTAGTAAAATGATTGAATCTGTAGATACTATTTAGAATAAATGCATTGGATTCAAGGTGTTGACAAAACTCGTACAAGAGAAGGAATAATGTAAAACCTTTCCTCTAGAATCATCGAGAAAATTCTACGATTTTTTATCGAAATTTTCACTGCAATCCATACCGCTTCTTACATGATAAAGGCATCAGTCTAGTCAGATTTGAATATTAATCAATATATTATTAATAGTTTTTGTCACTATTTTTTTCCAAAACACTCGTATAAATTAACCAATATTAAAAAATATTTCGTTCGTATATTCTTCTGACGTTATTCGAGTCATCTATCTAATGCAATTATGACTACATCGATCATTGCCTAATTTGTATGTGTCTATTCCAGATTAATTAATATATGACAAATATCTTTCGATAATAAAAATCGTCGAGTATTTTTCCGATGAAATTTCCTGCAATGTACCAAGAAAACATTTTCAGTCAACCTTGATAGTACTACATGAAAATTATCATCTACGAGCCATGGTAATTCTTGGTTCTAAATCATGAAATGCTTTGTTTCAATTAAGAATGAAACACACGACACATCCTATTTAAGAATATTGAAGATCCAGGTAAACAACTCGAGTATCACATAAGAAAAATACTGCTATCATTATTTTTCATATTGGGTTGCCTAAATTTTTACCATCGGCTGCTGTTCAAATTAAAATGAATTCTGATAAGAAAAACAGATCGTATCAATTATTACCTAAATTTGGATTGCTCGACTATCGATTCTATTGATCGAATTAAAATGTCACAACATACACTTGGTCATAATACTAATATGTTTTTGTTTAGCATAGTCCTAGCTAAATATCTAACAAATCGTTACACGAGCTGATCTTTTGAGATGAACAGCGTCGTTTTTTTTAAAAAACAAGACAATCTATTATTTATTTGGACAAAATTTAAAAAAATAGCCTGTTATTGTTCCTGTTCGTTTTCTTAAACCGAACTATATTTACAATAAAAGAAAATTTAAAAAAAACGGAATTCGTCGTATTTCTTCATGAACTAGTCGGAGCTTCTTTATTATGTCTTGTCGAATGAGAAAATGCTGATGCTGATTGATTGTTCATAAGAAATTCTAATGTATCAGCCGTAAACAATTGTTTAAAATTTGGTTCTCGTGTTAGAATGCTAACTAAACCTTCGTCGATTTTTTCTCCTTCTTCTATATATTGTGTTTCTTGTTGTTTTAAATAATTTTTATACCCATAGTTTATTTCGAATGGCGCACTATCATAATCCTCAAGTGTACCACCTTCAATCGCGATGCGAACATTGGCTAGAAATTCTTTTTCATCTGTTGCAATATTTGATGTCAATGGATCATCGGGATTTGGCGAATAAAAAAGAAACATCAGACCTTGTAAAAGATCTTCAAATGTTGAATTAGCTCCACCGTCCCAATCATTTAAAGTGGATACACATACATTATTACAACAGTTTCCATATGTTGTATCAATGTTTGGATGATATATACGTGTTAAACAGGACACAATTGGCTGAGCATCAGGATAGTCACCGTCGGGACAAACTTCAATACGAAAGATAAATGAACCATTAGCATACGGACCATCACGGGGTGTTATTTCAATATAGAATGCTTGTGATGGAGTAGAATCATTGGAATCTGATGAAGAATCAGATGAAATAGAAGCACGCAATAATGACGGAGAATTATTGAAAATATTTTCGTAGCTCGCACGAGCTTGACCACTGGATAATGAATCTATTTGACGAGATAATTGACGGAAATCTTTTTCAAATCGAGCCATTGCTAGATCTGAAATAATATTTGAAAGAAAATTACCTACTTGTGATAAAATGAAATCGGTCGTTCTAAATTCTTTCTAGTGGCGATAAGGATCGTATATCGTGCAGATTAAGGATGCAACATTTATCGACTGAAAGGAAACATTTTAAAAAATAATTTCTTTTCTCTCTATATTGCTCATTTATCAGAACATTGATTACTTTCTCGCTCTACTCGATGTTTGACGCAATAGTGAATAGATTCTCACGACGTATACATATGATTTTAACTTTTAACATCAGTGATCGAACTCAACACAGTATGTCAAACTACGGTCTCATTGATAGATTAAATAGAAAAAATCAAAGGAAAAAGAGCTTTGAATTTATCAATTCTAGTTTACATTGCGTCACACGACTTTAACCGTGTTTGCATCAGGTGTTGAGTCACATACGAATATATGAGTGTTTTTTCTCCGGCTGATAGGGGATCATAAGTTGTTTCTGTCTCGTCGTATTTATTTGCATCGCCATTTTGACAATGTCTTGGACTTCATCTCATATAGTTCGCATGTAATTACTGTACGATTGAAAATGACTCGTATTTTTACCATCGTAAAAATATAAATGGAAAATGTTAAATGAGAAAAAAACCTCTTTTTCTCCACGTATGACTCAGGACACCTTCGTCATCAATAAAAAATTCGCGCCACCAAATGAATCATTGACAACAGACAAAGAAACAAGTACATGACAAATATTTTTATATATGAAGTTGAAAGTTAATTTTTTTATCTCAATTTTCAAGACTTTTAGCTTTCGTTCCCGTCTTAAATTTTCACGAGGATCTTATCAATGCGATTTTCATCAATTAAGAATCGTTAAAAGTCCATAGAAAAATCTGTTTCTTTTCAGTAAAAAGAAACAGCAGCACTCACCTGATTTTTTTGTATTAATGTTTGCCTCTTATTCCTTTTTCTGTGTCGTGATTGCTATAGACGACTGTTGTGGAAAAAAAAGTTCATGAAACCAGTGTCGAACTATTTGCAGCAAGAACAATATGCATTTTATTTATGCGTTTTCGTTAATATTGAGTCATGCATTTCTTCACTTGTTGCCAACCTAATATGGTGAAGAAAAAGAATTTCATAATCTTACACGAAGCATGATGCAATAACATTTTGCTTCTGTTAGTGTTTCTTTTCCTTTTGTATTTCTATTGTAAAAGAGAAAAAGAATAAAATGTGGCACTAGTTTAAACGAGTATTATTCTAAAAATAGCAAGCATCTATGGAAATATTAAAGTAAGAGTCTTAAGTAAAAGCTTTAAAATGTTTGATTCAATTATTATTTGAATCTTGTTCTTTATCAAATACTAAACATTGAATTCGACATATGAGAATAGTATCACAAGACAAAACACATCTTTCAATAGTAGTTTTTATGGACAGTTCTATTGAAATAAGCAAAAGGCTATTAGTAACTATTTGAAAAAGAATACTCAGATCAGTCACTGTTGGTACGATGAAGAACATAGACGAAGTCATATCGAAGCGTATGGTATCTGGAAAAAAGTTTGTACGTTTATCTTTGTTCAATATATTATCAACCTTTTAACATTTGAATTCATTTGTGTGAGAGAATTGCTATTGATAAATAAAAAGTTATGATATTTATCTGCATACGATTCATTGCTATCTCTTGGTAGGTTTATTAAAACAAGATGGAACTAACTAAAAACATGTCTGAATCATTATTCTTATTACTATAGTCAGTCATAGAAAACTATAAAACAGTTAGATTCATTAAAATGAAAATATTTATCTTCGTTTACAAGTCATTATGAAAGCTCGTTGGTGCAACACGTTTCAGACAAAATTGTAGAATTTACATCTTTAAATTTCGTTTTATCATACTAATGCAAAAGATCAGAAAAAACAATGTCTTGAACATGACTATTTTGAAATGAATTTATTTTGATTGTAGATTTTGATTTGTTATTTATCTAGTTATTTTCATTGTACTTTATTTCTATTTTCGTTAATCTCTAATCTTCTTATTTTTATTCAAACGATCGAATTCACCAAAAAATAGGTCTATTGTACATTTGTGATATTCGAACTAGATCTCAATATCTCATTATTGATTTTGACAGTCAAGTAAAAGGCAGATATTTAGTATTATTCAAAACAGAAAAGAACTTACGTATTTCAGCTGTTAGACTTGCTATGAATGCTTCGAAATCTGCTTTAAAAAATGAACTTTCTTACCAATATTGTTCAGCGTTTTTGTTTATACGTGCTGCCGAATAACTGAGAAAATAATGAGTTTAGTATATTGTTGCTTGTTAAATCTACTCGTTGGTAATTAGTTCAAATTTCTATGACCGCGAGTAACAATAAAGTCATCGATCTATACTTAAAGTGTCAAGATTTAACCAACGATTCTTAGCGAAGCGTTTAGTCTTGTAACTTCAATTCACTGTAGTTTTTACGGCATCTATCCACTCAGCAAATATCATATTAGCAAAAGAATAGGATTATTTTTTAAATACTATCTGTAGTTTTTAGCTAGTAAATAGTCAACATTTTTATAAAATACTCTTACTACTACATCAGGAGACAAAATAAATATACTTTCTTCCTGCAAGAAAAGAAAACATTCATGTAAAGCCATTATAGTTCTTGATTTGAATACGCATTAGTGGAGCTGACTGTTCTATAATAAATTTCCAAGGGAATATTATTGCAAATATTGTCGAAACACTTGATGATATCATCGATGTATGAAATCTTAAGAAGAAGGTAAATGATATGGGCACAAATATTAAAAAACTACGATGAAGATATGTGCAAGAAGTCACATAAACGTTGACATAAACTATATCTGTTTGAATTCTACGCGGATGAGTTTCTTGGTTTTTAAACTTATGAATATCTCAGTTTTATGTTTTGATATATGACGACAAAATGTTTTGCAGCTAAGATAGGACTTTACATCAATATAGGAATGATATAGATAATATTAAGCAAAATTTCATGGACAACTTAGATGTTAAAGATATCATTAAAGTTTATCTTACTTTTTCGATGTTCTTCTTTAATTATTTTTCACTCTCAGCGAGTACATGAACATATGTAACAATGCATGATATATGAAAATAATGATTAAGTATTTATTTTAAAATACAGTTTTATGTATAGTGTATAAAAATAAAATTAACAGCGTATGCAGTAAATGTTGGACAAATGAATTTGCCTTACAAATGCGCATTTATCAAAATACGATAGATAAATAACACTGCAAAACTAGCTTAGAGAATAATCAGCTTTTGATTCAAGTAAAAAGTCTACATGAAATTCTCCAATATACTAAGTAGGAAATTAATTCTTTTGCTATTCTCTAATGATGATAATCGTTCCTGACATTATGGTCTCGAAAGTTAATGAAGAAGTATCATCAAATTTCACTGTCTTACTGTTTTTATGTGTATTAGTTTTCATAGTTGTAGGCTTTGTTTGATATCCGGCGCTATTAGGCGTCGAGAGGGCAGGAGTAGGATTACGAATAATAGAAGTTAAAGTATGTGACGTTTTTTCTTCATACTTTGATTCGGCGGAATGAGGATTTTTCGTCTCTTTTCTAAGATCAATAGTTAATTCAGGAAAACTATTTTTTTCATTGATAGTAGCAAGAAACATAGGTATCTGCTTCAATTCTTGTAAGATAATAGACCATTTCTGTATATCATTTTTGCTAAATAGTTCTGAGTTATGACGTGCGTCACGTAATTGTGGTGTCAACTTATTCAATTTGTTTTCTGTTTCAATTACGTGCTTGTCTAAAGCATTAATAAGTGCTCGACGAACAAGGCATGCTGTATACCGAACACGTTCTATAGTTTTTTGCTCCCATGTATCAATGACAGACATTGATGGATGATATTTTGGTGTTGATTTCTGTGTTAAAATATCTTGCATTAAATCATCATGATCAACAGTTAACCAATCAAGTTGTTCGTCAAGAATTCTTTGTTGGTCGTCAGTATTTTGCTGATAATGTGTTTTATCATTACTATTGGATTCAACACTAATCGTTGATGAAGACAAATCCATAGGATACACAAATATGAGTGATCAAATGGTAGCTGAAATGAAAAATGAAACAACTCAAGAAATTCGGGGCATATACTACTTTAAAAAAGGCGATTATTTATTATTACAAACTGTGTAATAAAATGCTTAAAACAAAATCAATATGTATAGTTATTTAAAGAACAAAGATTGATATTCAATATTCCAGTGTTTTTTCCTTGTTCTATAGATTATTTCGAAAAAAACGAACAGAAAAGATCGTTTTACACATGGTACCTATCAGTTGACCTTCCCATGATGTCGATTTCTTCGAGTGAAAGAAATGAATTATCATATATAGTGCTACAAATATATACGAAAATTCTTAATCATACTATTTACCAATAATAAAGGGCATACAATAAATTTATGAGTAGAAGTTTACACAATATATTTTCCTCTTATAATTCTCTGTTTAATATGGGATATGAACTTAAGAACAAATAATATTATTTCACAGTTCTATTTCGTCTTATGAGAATCACAGACTATAAAGAAAAAATGTCAATATTTTTAGCAGAAAAATTATAAAAAAATATACTAACGATAAATTTTGAGATGTATTGTCGCAAATGATTTTTATTTTTAGAATGAAAAATATTATAGACTTCTCTTGGGCTCAAAAAACACGAACATTCAACGCATTTATAGTCTATAGCAAAAGGATGCAGAGATATTTACATGCTACTTCCTACAGTCGACACCTTTGCTTTGGCTCTTTCTTTTCTATCGTTCTTACCATACATTTAAGTTTAAGGCATGTGCTCGTGTCATTAAGAGAGAATGCTATTTATACAATAAATGCACGTGCTCTAAACAAAAAATGGTGAGGCGTCAAGTATGACTCATATTCTTTTTTATTGTTGTAAAAGATGCTCTATCCTCTTTCTTAAAATTCTTATGCAAATATTGTATATGAGATTTTTGCTTTTTGGATCCTTTCTGCTATTCTTCTAGGGATTAAAAAAAAACTAAGAGTATATTGACTATGTTATGTTTTTATTATTTTATCCATAGGTTTTATGCCCACGAGGAACCGAAACTGAACTTTTCAAACTTAAAAGAAAAAAAGAGCATCGGGGTAACTTTATCAATCTATCATGAGTCTCTTGACAGAGTATCCGTTAACATCTCTAATATTGAAAATGTTTTATTAACCCTTAAGAGCCGGAGGGGGGGGGGGGGGGGGGGGGGGGGGGGGGGGGGGGGGGGGGGGGGGGGGGGGGGGGGGGGGGGNTTGACAGAGTATCCGTTAACATCTCTAAAATTGAAAATGTTTTAATAACCCTTAAGAGCCGGCTGCCCCCCCCCCCTCCTTCCAAGGCACATAGGAAAACTTCAACAAACTCGACTATAAGAGTTTTTGTGCAAAACCTAACATTTTTCTGAACTAGCATGACGTTTGTGAGCATGAAGAGATAAAAATATAATTATCAAGTGACTCATAGGCCGAACAAGGAAGCTGTGAAGACTCATGACTTTTTAAAAATATCATGGAGCGTCTTTTATTCATAGAATCGATGTGTGACTTTGGCTTTTTAAGCAATATTGTTAAATATAGTGTTAATATATCTCATGAAGCCACTCTGTAAATTATAAATTATTCCACTAAGCCAGCATACCATAATAATCAAAGTAGTCCGCGTATGAGATATTTCTCTTCACGAAAAAATCAAACCATAGGAATTTCAACTTGAAGTTTCGCTCATATATAGCTGATATGCTATTTAAATGGCCCTGAAATTTTCAGCAGCAACTGTTATTTACTTCTGGAGATATAGCATGTTGAAGATAAGTCGAATTTTGTGAGTTTTTTTTGCAAAATTTTGTTGAGGCCTTTCTGCATCCAACATCTCAACAATAAAGCATCCGTTTTTACTGAAAATTACAGGGCTATTTAAGGATCATATAGACTGATTATGTGGAGAATTTCAGATCGAAATTACATTCTTACAGGTTTTTACAAGGTTCAATATTTCGACTAAAGGTCGCTGTGTAACTCGAGAAGAAGAAGAATGCAATCCGTTTTAGCTATAGTATGAAGATATTGAGGGTCCATCAACTCCATTTTTATGATTCCCTTCCTAATGTCGCAAGAAACAAGCCCTTTGGCTTTTAAGGGTTAATAAAAACAACCTAAGAATAAGGATAACTTCTGGAGACAACTGCTGCTTTTCTTTTGTAGATGGTGATCGTTCACTCTTGAATCTTTAATAAATTTAATGTTTAGGCTGAGCTTCTCAGTCAGCTCATTCGATTTGCATTTTTATTATCTTCGCCATACCGTACGATAAAAGCATAGTTACGAAAAAAAAAACCTTTTTTACCGTTCTGCTTATTGGATGCCATCACTGATCATACTTATTATTTGGTGGTTTTTGCAAAATCTATCGTTCCATTTGCGTATCCAATTACATGTGACAAGAAAATTTTACAGTTGACCATAGTATATTATGTCAGTTAGCATATCCTGCCTATGTTACTATTTCAATCTATTCATTGAGAGGATTAAACAGGCAGCGTGGCCGAGCGGTCTAAGGCGCCGGTTTAAGGCACCGGTCCGAAAGGGCGTGAGTTCGAATCTCACCGCTGTCACTATTTTTTGCATATTTGTAAACCGTCGAATGTAAATCATTCATATATCAAAAGCATTTTGACAGACTTTTCTTTATTTTCTTAATCATTATCAAAATTTCAGTATTATCTATGCACTAGTACTCTGTTGAGCTATAACAATCATATCAATCCATAAAATATTTATAAGTAATCTATCTAACTCAGTTAACTCCTATGACATAACAAAAGAATGGTAATTCCGCGGAGAAATCTTATAGGAGGAGAGCAAACGTTTTTCTTTATGTAATATACTTATGAATTAGTTTGAGTTCTATATCACTGTAATATTTTGTCGTTTCTCAAAGAATATTATAATAGCAAAGATTGGATACGTTGAAATCTCCTAGATCGATGATCACGAACTTTGTATACGGAGCAGTCATCCAATTCCGCAATGTTGAACATTCCGGAACCAGTTCCGCCCCCGGAGTTAGTTCCGTCGATTCCGGAATTAGGTCAGTACGGAATCGGTGGGAATTAGACGGAATTTCTGGGAATTCCGTGTAATTCCGTTCAATTCCGATCAATTCCTATTCGACCTGATTCCCGGCATTCCGGACCGGAATTGCACGGTGTGGGTGTTGCGGTAAGTGTGGGTGTTGCCATAAGTGTGGGTGCTGCGGTATGTGTGGGTGTTGGCATAAGTGTGGATGTGAATGTTAGTGTAAGTGCATTGAATTCCGGAACCGTTGGGAATTAGGCGGAATCCGTTTGAATTCCGTGTAATTCGGGAATTGAATCGGATGGGATAAATGGAACTCCGGGAATTAGATGGAATTGATCGGCAGTGATTCCGGGAATTCCGGAATTGAATCGGAAGGGGTAAACGGAATTCCGGGAATTAGATGGAATTGATCGGCTGTGATTCCGGGAATTCTGAAATTGTGTTGGAAGGGATAAACGGAATTTCGGGAATTGGATGGAATTGGTTCCGTGAGCGGAACTGATTCCGGAATGTTCAACATTGCGGAATAGGATGTATTCTCTGTATACGGCACAAATAATCGTAATGCGAAGCCAACGATTTTGCCGCATTTGTCTGTATACAATCGTAAACGCCAGTGCTTGCTCGGTCTCGGTTTTTACAAAACTTGCCTCTCAAAACCTACAATAGCTCAATAAACACACTGAGATGCCGAACTAAGCGCTTGTACTTACATAGATAAAAACAAACGATGGTCAAAAAACACATAAGAGAAAACAGCAGAGAAGATTCTGACAGAAATAATACTAGAGTAGAAGAACCGGTGTGGATCTAAAACAATACGGTGTAGTGCTTTTGACAGAGAACATAACGCAATTAAAGTTGTGGACTTCTGATTGAAAAAAGTGTAAAATAGTTGTATCTTTACTTCTGTGCCAAACTAGACGTATCAAGTTGAATATTAAAAGCAGTAATTAATTATATGTGCATTACGATAGTTTTTCAGGAATCAGACTCTACACTACAGATCAGAATGATTCAGTGATGGTCAACATGCTTTGGCGAAGGTTTAAAAAAGTTAGAAACCATTTACATAGTGCAACTTTGATAGTAACAGCATCTGAAAATAGTAGAGTTTTCTAAGCAAAAATTACAATACTCTTTATGAAACTGTGTCCAATCGTGCAAAATTGAAAAAAAATTGCGTACTGTATTTCTATAAAACTGAGCAACCCAAAACGGGCTGATCGAAGACTTCATAAAATTATCTTTCCAATTTATGATTGGTTTTTGGAGAGAAGCTGACTCATATAGTTTTATTTTTAATTTAAATTCGTGCTCGCTATTTATGTCATCTATAATGAAAGTTACGTTTTGTATTTTACTGTGGGGTTTTAAAAATAGTATATAGTTTACGGTAGTGGACCTTTTACGATTCTGATTTTGTGATTGAAAGATTCTTCTGAAAAACGATAAAGTATGAACGATTTATACATTCTAGTTTTCATATGATATATTTTAATTAAAATAAAATATTCGGCATCTTTTGTACTATGTTTTCTGAGCACTTTTAGAAATCGGAAGTTCCAAGAGATTTTCTTTTCTCAATTTATATAGAATTATTATTGTTTCATTTATTAGAGGAACATCTCACTAAGATCTAATCATCGACATTTAATTTATCACAAATGCAGGATGCTACTGCATGAAAATCGATTTATAATGATAAAGTCATCAATAGTAATAAGTGTAGATTCTAGAACAGCTGCTAATAATGATCAACGAGAACAACAATTTGAAATATAAAGTTTTATCATTAAGAAAAAATTAAACAGAAAAATTAATAAGAATATACGAAAACAATGATTTTCAGTTGTAGTGATTATTTTCCCTCATTTTTTGTAAGTTTCATTTTTTTGAACCTATACTATTTATTCATAAATACTACAATATATCTATATTATACGTTGTTAATTTGTTTCCTATTGTACTATTTTCACAAGAACTAAGTGTACGGTACTACCTGTGATTGCTTTCTAACGCTTTAAAATAGTTATCTCCAGTATGATAATAATTCTACAGTAAATACTTCAATAGTTTGCGATAAATTTCAACTGGTTTTATAGTTTTCATATAGTAGTATCATGTATTCTTTTGAATGCGTACCTCAAAGCTTTATTTAAGTAAAAAATGAATAAGCTTTCTCTATTTTTCTGATGTTTTTTGCTACCGTTATTAATGAGATATTCTACAAATATTCAACGGAAAAAATATTCAGTGGCTTCTAAACTGATTTTAGACTTTTTTTTATGAAGTTACTATGTTTTAAAACAACTACAATGATTTTCGTATCTATGCTTTTGCTTTGCTGTGTTATGGATGCTGCACCAGCCATCTTAAAGATTACCTGTGTCTATGGGAAGCTCGGCAAAATATAATGCACATGTTGATTTTTGTCTGCTGTGTTCATGTCATGAAAGCATTATAGAACAAACTTGAATCACTTATAAAAATACTTGACATCCAAATAAATAGGAGTCGAAAAACATGTAGTAGCGAGGTTTTTTTCGTCAACGCTAAGAAAACAAAAAGAATTCCCTACAAGTTTGCAACTAGCAAGAAAATTAAATAAGACTAAAGTACAAAATGATAAATGATAAGGGCTACAACTATTAGATTCATATATTATAGTTCTAGCCCTTATCATTTATTTTATCTAGAGAACAAACTCTATTTTCCTATTTCATACTTGCTGATCTTCTAAGATGAATAGATTAAAATATCATAAAATCACTCAGTAATTTTTCTCAAAAAGCATGCCAGCATCTGTATAGTCATAATATTAGTAACTCTCCGTCGAACAAAAATGATCGTGTTGTGTAGATGTGTCTAATAAAGTTACTTCAGTACAATGCGTCAAAGGTAAAAAAACAAAGAAAGCAAAAATTTAGAGAAAAAAGGACTCAGTAAGAAAGAAAATATCGGACTACTTATTTTAACATAATCAAAAGAATCGCCTCGAAACGTGCATGTCCGAAAATGAATGAAACTAAGCATATGTGTCACAAAAAATGCTTATATTTTTTTGAACTTGGAATACATCAAAGTTATCTTTGCTTCTAGTAGATCAGCGGGCAATACAAGTATTTTATTATCAAAGAGCTCGATATATCTTCAAGCAATCTAGATCCTCATGTTTTCTTTTAAGTATCACACAAAATATTTAATTCTCCGTGATTTGATAAGCCGCACGACTACTATGTAATCTTCATAAAATAAAATGTTATTACATGACAAGAAGCAAGTATTCTAATAATTTTCAAGTAATTTTTCAAATATCAATGATTCATGGTTCATATAAAAAAAATTCAGTGCACGCAACTATGAATTAAGTATTAACTTGAATCTTCAAAATACTTTGTTTAAGGGTTATACTTCGTTACAAATTTCAATAAACATTCTATATCTTGCGTCGGAGCCATTGGGGGTACCAGATATAGACTCTTATGAAACCATGTACATCATCCCGGAACACGCATATACGAATCGATGTGTGGTTCCACGAATCGATCAATGATGTGATACGAATGGTGTCAACTTACAAGAAATCGACTTAATCCGAATTTGGACGATTGTAATAAAAGCAAATATATTCTGTTTAGAACTTTTTTTCGAGGTTCATAGCAAAGTATACGTTCCATTTTTTCGTTCAACTGCTTTGGAATATTGCTAAGTAACATTATTTCCAATTGAGCTTACGCGTCATTTATTCAGTTTAAATTTAAAAATAAAACACACATAAATACGCACACACTAAAAGTTATTTTGTTAAGTTTTCTTCGCATCTAGTAACCACTACAAGTGAAAACTACTGACGCATTATCTAGTTATTAAACGGATTTGGGACACCTTGAGCATCGAGTTCTTTCTTCATTTGCAATAGTGAACATGGACCACAGCATGATGCGAGGCAATCACCAATAAGTGTACCCTACACAATAATACAAATGTGATGATTTATTGTAACTAAGAATATGATCAATCAATACTGACTTTAATACCATAGGCCATTCGAATCTTGGCTCGAAGTGCTTGTGTAGTACCCGGAACTAAACATCCGAAGTAATTTTCACCTGTACGCTGATGTAAACGACCAGCACAACATGGTCCGCATAGACAATATATGACTCCTAAAATGTTGAAAATAACATGTCATAATCGTTGTATGTATGGAAAAATCACCTTCTTGTATTGGACTACACGATGCAAATAGTTCGTTCTTCCAGTCAGCAGTAAACGGAAGGAGTTTGTGTCCAGGTTGGATTGTAACGGGACCGCTAGTAAGATACATG
This sequence comes from Rotaria socialis, assembly GCA_905331475.1. NCBI lineage: Eukaryota > Metazoa > Rotifera > Eurotatoria > Philodinida > Philodinidae > Rotaria > Rotaria socialis. The sequence goes on from CAJNYU010000039.1 coordinate 71,985, forward strand.
AGCCATGAAGTTCATTTATTTATTGCAAAAAAGTAAATGGCGATATAACATACCTCATTTTTAGTTTGTATTCGGTACCTAGTGATACTTATATTATTGATTGACTTGCTCGTTACTTCTGCAGTACGTTACAGTGAAAATCGACCGACTATATACGAAGTAGAAATAGTTTGATCGTAGCTAAGAAACGTATAGAGTTATGTTTTTCTCTTTCTGTTCGATCGTCACAGCATTACAAGTGATGCATTTAAGTGCTATATTTTAGATGGAGAAGGAAACGCTCATTATAGAAAAGAAAATTTTATTCTAAGTTGTGACATAAACACAAATGGACCGATAAAAAAAATGTTTACTTTGAAGGACAAAAAGAGAAAACAGCTTGATGTTAAGAAAAATTCATGATGTTTGATAATAATATTGGTTACATTGTTTTTGTTGCTATGCCTTCAATCCGAATGCCATTATTTTCTATTCATTAATGGAGTTCGATAGAATTAATTTAAAGGATAGATTCCTTTTTCTCAGCGAGTTAGTTTGGTTTCGATGTGCTTCTTCAACAAATCGTTCTCCATCAAACAGCCGAAATAATAGTCTATTTTAGGTAACAGTTCACTTAAAATTCTCTGTATCGTTTATAATTAGTATTTTTTTACACAAGATATGCAAGAGACTAGTCGTTTTAGCGCGTTATTTTTATATTGTGTCTCACTGCTACTGTAGTACTCGTTGAAAAAGACCGTAAATTGGTATTGTCATTATGAGCATTGCTTGGTGAAGTACTTATTTGACTTTATAGATTGTTTTATTTTTAGCTGCAATACGATGTCTTTAGCGTAAGATCGGTATGCATTAAAAATAACGAGAGAGAGAGACAGAGTTTTTAAAGCAATGATTGCAATCCTATAAAATGTCGAAAATTTTAAGATATGATGGTTGTGATTTTTCAGTATGAGCAGATTTGCATGAGAGCTGGTATGAGCCTTAATGTATCAATGTGATTAAAAATCAGAATGTGTAAGTATCACGATATGCACAGCTCGAACTTTCAATCATTTTGTTACTCGAACGGCTTCTATTAAATCTTCTTATATTGGAACTAGGATTTGGAGCCGACAAAAAAGAGAATACTCAGATTTTGAACTAAACACGGTAAAACTGAACTTTGATATTCTGAATCAATTGGGTCTGCGAGTCCTACCCAGTAAGCACCAAGTATGTCAAAGATAAAACTTAACGTTTCCATTTACTTTGATGCTTGAAAATCTAATGAAGTGAACTTTTTCTTTCGACTTACGAGGGAAGGCCACCAACTGTTCAATCCCTTTTACGTTGGAACTATTTGCATTATGTAGCTCCCAAGGAGTTATGGATACGCTGAAAATATTTTGGGTGGATAGCTTGTGGTTACGAAAATAGTCCACTTGTAAGCTATGGTTTTTAGTGAGTGCTTGAACTCCCCTCAGGAACCTTGAAAAGAATTGATTTTCGAATTTCAGCTTTTAAATTTACATAGAAATATACCTTAACGAGAATAGTATTTCGTGACCGTTTCAGACCATTCTACTATTCCTATCATTACACACAGCTATTATGAAATTTTGTGAAACGCGATCTGAAAGGTGTGTTGAAGTATATAGGGTAGAAATTTGGACCCATCCTCGCCTCCCCCCCCCTACAGACCGTTACAGAGAAATTAATTAATCAGTTAATTGATTAATTAATTAATTATTAAATTTCTCTGTAACTGTCTGTGATGATTTCTAGAGACTTCATACATCATAATACAGGCTGTAACAGAGAAGCTCCACAGGCCATCAGTGACCGTGATAGTCGAATTCCAGAAAAGAAGTTTCATCGTGTTTCACATTTTAATCTCACACGGATTGCGATAACAGCTTTTTATTTTACATCTTTGAAATAAGGTAGCAGATTTGATGAAACAAGCAAATTAAATGACCAAAAACATTCACAAAACACTATTTTTGTTGAGGTGTATTTCAATGTAAAGCTTCAAGTTGAAATTCGAAAATCAATTTTTTCAAGGTTCCTGAGGGGTAGTGCAGGTACTCACTAAAAACCATACCTTTAAGATGGACTATTGTCGTAACAATAAGCTATCCGCCAAAAATATTTTCAGCGTATCCATAACTCCTTGGGAGCTACATAATGTAAATAATTTCAACGCAAAATGGATTGAACAGTTGGTGACCCTCCCTCGTTAGTTACCTTCGATAATGTTTTTGTGTACTCAAAAAGTGAGTACACTAGATTCATTCAGTGTGTCGGGCCGTGAACACAATAACTCTTGAAAGCCTCATCCAATTGTCTTGAAATTTTGTACACAGAATGATTTCATCAATATCTCAGTCGAGTTCGAAGATGAGAAGGATCCGTCAAGAAATGGCTGAGTTATCGAAAAAATTGTCATTATTGATCAGACCATCCCTGAGGGGGGAGGGGTACAGGGATTTTTTCATAAAAAAAAATTTCCTAAGAATTATTCAAAACATATATAAATCGACTCAGTTTTTGTAGCACACGTAACAATCAGATGTGAATCCGATGTTTCTTCGTTTATTTCAATTTTCTTTTGCATCTGCACTTTTTCTATTGGTATTCTTTCATCCAAACGTAAAAATAAAATAGCCACTTCTCTCAATTTTTAGAGTGCTCGATCGTTTTTTAATCATCGCATCGTGGCCATATATGCTTTTGCGAAGAGGGCGTGGTTTAAGTGCGACATTTTCAAAACGAAGAGAAACAGCATGTGAAATGCGCAAAAAACACTCATTTCTAGAAGTTCTCAATTACAACTTGACACATGAATCATTGCGTTGTTATATCTACTGTTAACGATGATTTCGATTATGGTTTGCTCATAATTAGTTGTGTCAACAGATACAATCAACAGTTCTGTTTGAATTCAGTGTAATTTTCTATATACTTCGAATATCTGCTCTGTCAATTTTCAGGTCTTCTCTTTTTCGATAGCAACCGTCTCAGTTATTTCGCAGCTATATGAGAAAGTCATATTTAATAAATGGAGCGAAAATTTGGATAACATTCTGCAAGAAAGTGATTGTACGGATTCATCGTGTCGGAAATCTAGTATCATACAAACCATTATAACGATTCATGATCATAGAATCACTGGTATAACTTGATCTTCATTAGCGGAGTTGGCATCACGGTGTGAAAGCTTGCTTCAATACCACGCATGACTTTTCTTAGAGAAATTAATGAGACAGTTTCTGAAATATCATAAATAGAGTCAGAATCCATGGTTACTTCAATCTTAAGGAAGCTTGCATCTCAACTCGAAGAATACGCACTCTAAATGGTCGTTTACGGTTAAGGTAGGATTCGTTCTGGACATATTGTATTGCCCTGTAATAACATGAATAGTAATACGATTGATTCTATGGTAGAATATGGTAACATTACGAAATATTCATGGCCTAGGTCGAGCAATCATATTGTAAGATCTGATCTTATATGATCTTGCACGATCATACGAAAATCATACAAAAAATCATAGTTCCTGAGATCTTTGATCTGGTCGAACAATCAGATTCTTCAAAGATCGTATTAACGTGTAAGATCATTTAAGAATCTGACTGTGAGAATTGATCTAAGATCTCAGGAACTACGATTTTTTGTCAGATTCTTGTAAGATTTCGTCCGTATTTCAAGATCCTGTATGTGTTTCATAAGATCTTGTGTCAGATTTTTCGACCTGGGGGCGCTTTACAATGTGAATGCAATGCCACATACAGTCCGTAACATTAGCTGTGTTACAAAAAACACAATACGAAACACACACCATAATTTACAGTAACCATAAGACTGCTTACAATGATCCAATTTGAGCGACGTGACATATTCGTTGATTATCAATTCTCAAAAACTCGCGAGATCTTCCACTGGAAATTTATTTAATTACAACCAGCATATGCCTAATCTATCTGATCTGTCTGATGAATAATCGAGCCTTCTCCAGTAAGAGATAACCTGAGACAAAAACAAAATCTGCTATTCTGATTCCAAAATATTTCTGTTATCTGCGAAATTGATTAGTATTCATTTTCATTTCTTTAAAGGAACAATTAGCAACATTTGTATTATCCATTTCAGTATTCACTCTCGGCATTTTTTTTTATATTAATTGATATCATCCAAGATGTGAATCAAATAATTTGATATATTAACCTGTTTTCATTGATGAATAAGTCTTGATAGAGACCTTTAAAAAAATAAATAGTTCATCCTTTATATCTGATCAAGCTTCTTTAAGACATCAAATAAATGAAAGTGGCAAATGATCAAATGTGTATAAAATATCAATTGCAATCAAGTGCAAAAGTATCCTTAAAATATCGAAATTGAAATCATAATTGATAAATATTTGTTAATACTTCTCAGCAATCATAAAAATAAAACACTTACTTTTTTTATCATAAAATAGGGAAAATACAGACGACAAATGGTACAAACCTATACATAGTATGCTAACAAAATGGTCTATTTAATGTCATTCTCGTTTTATGTTTAATAATAATTCTTTGCAACAGAAAAAATATGTTAAATTGAGTCAACGAATATTCTTATTCAGAAGTCAATTATTGACAAGTCCTAATTAAATTAACATGAATTTAAAAATTCCTCCTTATTCATACCAAGCCATAAATGGAGTGAAAATTGAGTTAAGTGATATGTAAAATCTCTACCTTTTGTGACAAGCAATTCAGTAATCTCTTTAATGGAAACTATTGATTTATAGCGAAATGTAAAGCTCACACTGAATAGATGATCGAATTGTTTGAGAATCAACGTCACATCTTTGATGCTAGTTACAGGAATTTGTAAATGCTTTATATGATGAGATATAATTGAACAGATAGTGTGTAAAGATAAAGTATGCGAAATAATGACGAGAGATTTAATATGCGAAGCTTGTTGGAGTAGCGCAGTAATGCCTGCAGCTATATTAGAACTATCATTCTCCATAATGTTGACGTCTAGTGTAAGGCCAGTGATTGTTGAAAGGTCGATGAACGATGAAAGAAGATCAAGTGAACCATCTGGCCAGTTTTCATGGATTTGAAGTCTCAGTTTCGTAAGTCTGTTGTAGAAACAGTATGCTGATTTTTCTGTCTATTAATTAAAAAACAAAGATCTAATCATTTAAATATGTACTCAAATGTTTTATCTAACAGTTTAATCAATTTTATATCTACCTTTTCTGTTAAATCAACTTGCATTTCATTTATATCTAAACTCATTTCACGTACAGTTTGCATTATTTCTTGTTCAATTTTTGTACTACCGGTAGATCGCGTGATTTTGTTCGCATTCGGACGAAAATTAATCTTTGATGCGCAATCGTTGATTGTATAGAGATTGATAACATTCAAATGTTGAACAGATAAAGCAGTAACAAACCATTGTTTAGTTTCAATCCAAAATGGTGTTCGAAATGATTGAATGACGGACTCTAATCCAGCAAGATCATGATTAACATTAATATTGCTTTGAAAAGTAAATTGAAATTTATTCAAATGTAATAGTTTTGTTTGGATGAATTTTTCCCACCGATCGCCATCAAACAAATCATTGCTATTACCTAGTATAGTTAAATGTATCAATGAAGGTGTAAGTGATAAAAGTGACTCGACCATCGCCATTTTTAGATCACAATCGTCCAATGACAATGAGGTTACTTGGTGATACATAGTATTGGCGGAAATCAAACAATTAATCTCCTCAATATCATATATAATGCAATCTCTTAATATCAGGCTTTCAATGTACGGTGAACAACTTAAAATTCTACAAAACTTTTTAAATCTGATACAGCTAGACAGCCGAAGATATATAACCGAACAATTTAAAGGCCACTCTAATTCATGTATAGCTGTATATCCTAGATTCAAATCTAGTTTACGAATAGTATTCTTCCCAATGGTTAATGAAAGAAATAGGAGTGTTTCATCGCTAACAACAGAATGCAACTCGCAATCAATTACCAGATGTGTCAAGGAACAAGCAGCAGTCGATATATGCTTTAAAATTGTATTCAAGTGCAGTTCTTTGATTGCCATAAGAGTGACCGATTGAAGTCGAGTATACTGTTCTATACAATAGAGAGAAAGAAATAGTTCAATTTGTCCCGGTGTTTGATTTTCATCTGATAAAGTTAACGATATGATATTTTCCGGATCAGTCACAGAGCAAAGTTGATGAAAAGTCTTCTTGCATATTGCATTGAAATTTAATTCATATCGATTGTAATTGGTAGTAGCTGAATAGAGCCGTTTGCATACGCACTTGACATAAAAAAGGATAGTTCCTGCATCAAGACTATCGAAAATACGATGCAAAATTTCAACTGGTAGATTATTAAGTGGCAACACTATGCTAGTAGCCATGTCTACTACGTCATTAATTGTATGAGAATGTGACTGTTATGATTTTATGTAGCCGCTTTGTTGAAGCATGTTGCTTGACGTTCTGCTTGCAGGTAGGAAGAAAAAAAAACAATGCTACTACGCTTTGCTTTTCTTCAAACCAAGGAAATGTCGAAAGAGGAAAGTCAACAGTTCTACATTGACTTATTGAGGCTATTGGCGGATGAAATATCAATGATTCGATGTTTTTATTGTCCAGACATATTCTATTACAGTTGGAATGTAATTCTGTATATTTGTCTGAGTAATAATAAATAGATGAATATGATCTGTATCAAAATGAATTAACATCGAAAAAAAGAATCGCTATATTAGCACAATCAAATTAGTGTCCATTTCGAATAAAAAGAAGGGTGAGCATTTTTAGAATCATTTTTTCTAGAAATTAGATAGATACTTGCGGTTTTCACCGTTTAAAAATGGGAATAAATTTGCATGGGATTATTATCGCTGGATTTTTTCTAAGAGGCTTCTACGAAGTTTCTAAAAGCGAAAATTTAGTGTAATGTAAGACTGTTAGAGTTCTGAATTTTAGTAGTCCACTAGAATCTTTGATCAAAGTCAAATAATGTATACAAATTCAGTGTTAACCTTTTATTATGTATTTTCAGCAGATTTTTGAAGAAAACTTGGCTGGTGGTTCTGAGAAAACCTATGAGAAAATTTGGTATTGTTACTTCAACGCCGATTCATGTCCGCGTTTGAACACTGAAAACCGTAACTCTCTATCTAGTTCCTAGGAAAAATGATTCCACAAATACCCTCCCTTCTTTAAATTTGAAATAGATATTAGTAGGTTATCGATCGGTTGCTTCTAGAAATGATAAGAATGCATTCCTTCATTTGAAAATATATAATTACATCATAATCATTTTAAAACCAATGATTTCTGCAGTATATTGTTTTTAAATCTAGTATGTATTGATGGTTCTATATGCGCAACCTATGCCATAATTTCTTGCTAGAATTTCCTAATCTCTATGGCAACAGGCACAATGTTCAAGTTATCCATGCACTTACACATCTTTCAGATAGCATTCGTGATTTTAGAACACTTACAAGCTACACAACCTTCAACTTTGAATCACTTCTGGGTGGGTCTCACTATTGATTGAATAAATAATGAAAATTTCTTTAGGGTATTGATTGTGGATGAGATGTGTTTATAAACGTATTAGTTACCTAATTTTGAATTGTCTGAATCAAATGAGATTTAATTGATAGAATATTTTTAGCTTTTAAGTGCATGTGTATGATTAAAAATGCATCTGGTGAAGAATGATGCATTGTATGATGTTCTTATTCACTAGAGAAATAATAAATCTCCATTAAGATGCTGCCATTTCAGACATATTGAATGTTTAGTTCACCACATTAACTTTCATATAATGATTATGAAATTTATTTACTGTCGGAATATTATGAAAGATCATGGGTATGCATTTGAATAATCAGTAAAATTTGAGAAGAGATAAATAGAACCTGAAGACTAAGCATTTTTTGCGAATACTATGAACTTCCAAGCACTTTTTTTTATATATTATAGGTGTTCTCACTCGCTCAACAAAAAGTACACGCCGACATGTTCTTGGGATGATGAACAACCTTATCTATTCAAGAGAGGCTTGTTTTCATCTTAACAATTTCCAAATGTCTTCTTCTCTTCAAAAACTTTCTCTCAAGTTTAATTAATAATTACAATACTTCTGATCAATCGTCATATATTGCCCAGGCAAATCATTCATGGAATATTACTGATCCAAGAATTTCTCAATTATTTTCTGGTACAATCAACTATTACTGGACAGTGTTCAAAGGTCGAGTTAGATTAACCACCAGTAACTATTGTCGTAATAAACAAGCTGACGATTCCTCTATAGTGTATCGAACTGGGAATGACATTCATTTTAGTCGTATTCACCGAATGTTTACTATTAATGATGGAGATTCACTCTTCCAAGTCTTTACACTTGCATCTTCTACTCATTTTATATATGAAACTGCGAATGAGCAATATGATTACAATGAAATTGAAATGGGTATGATCTCTGGCGGCACAACTACATGTATTTTCAACGTAAAACAAATAATCGAGAAATGTGTCTTTTATTTACAACCCAATGCCTATGCAACTTTTGTTCGATTGCCAAATTTAGTGAAATCGTCATAGTCGTACTATATAATTAAATTCACTTAAAATCATATATTAATAAAAAACTTTAACAGGAAAAACTTATTATTACTATACGCCAACTGCTTGAGCAATACTGAATGTTATTAGAACTCACATTTCGTTCCTCAAATATATTTATCCAAAAAATTGTTCTAAATTTTCTGAAGTTCTATTTTGATTCCAAAATGGCTAAGAGAATAAGCACTTCACAGCGCTTGCATTTAAGACAGTCAGTGCTTTACAGTGCTTAAATATACGAAATTTTTCAGCAGTTTAAAGTAATTTTTGAAAAAAGCACTGAAAACCGCTTTGAAATATTTCCCTAAGCTGAATTAAGTACTTAGCTGAAGAAAAAGGACTTTAAAGCGCTTATAAGCAGCTTATATCATATTAAGCTATTTTAAGTCGCTTAAAATTAGCCTACAATGGAAAAAATGTTTACATGGGCTATGCAGCAATAATTTATGGAGTATACATTCTTAGGGCATCTACAATTTGATGTAACCACATTAAACGTATCCACTTTTGGGTATCCATATATATAAATGTTGATTCACTAAATGTGGTTACCCAAAAGTGGATACACCTAACGTGGATACTCTAACGTGTTTGTGCTAAAAAGTCGTTACCGGGTGTAAGGATATTATGACATCACTCTTTCGAACTTATTTAAACTAAGAAATTCATGTAAAATACGATAGTAAAAAGCAGACATCTTACATACAAATGATCTGGTGATATTCTAAGTCATTTATAAAACTCTATCTTTCTCGTTTTATTCTTATTGTACATTACCCATTTACATATGTCCATATACATATTGCACAAAAAGCACAATTTCTTCATGATTTTTATCTAAGAATACGCTCATGTAATCATATTTCAACAGTGTTTAGTAAAACAACTTTATTCATAGTTTCTTGCGGTGATGTTTAAGAATAGTTGGATATGGTCGTGCGACACTTTCTCCATGCTGGCTAGGATCGGGATAGGTGGTCAAATTCCATTTTTTTACGAGCAATCCAAGAATTGATTGATCATGTCGATGGCCGACGAAGTTAGGATAGTTGGGTTTGCCCAGCACGTTTCTATCGTCGCTTACTGCTCGACCATCTTGAACATAAGTAAGCCACTCGGAAACAAAAGCTAAACTTTGGACACTTTTGCGAACAAGAACATATGAAGCAACTGCCGCTGTTGATTCAACGAATCTTTTTGAATCAGCGTGCATCAGAATAAAAGTGTCTCGTTTTGTATATGCTGACTCCTACGATTATAAAAAATAGAGTTATGAATTATTCTGTTCATATTAGTTTAAACTAGAATATTTTAAGCATGAGTATGGTTGCACAATTTATGATTCTCAGTTAGACTTGTAAAAACTACTCTAGAATAGCTTTCACAATACGTTAGATCATACTTACACTATGATTTATCTGCCTGAACGTCATTATGTCTTGCTGTCCCATTAACCTTATTAAAATATTTATGTCGGAGACAAAATTCACAGCCGCATCTGAATAAACTATAACATCACCTTCTCGTGCTGCATATAATTCATGCCAGAGAATATACGGCTTCCAGAGCCAATATCCACCACCCCGATAATAGTTCAATAAATCACTATTTCGTTGACGAAATCCATCATCTGACTTGAATATATTCATATTTAATTTTAGACATTGAGCCATACCAAATGTAAGGCCAGTATCACAATTATTTTTCTGAGACATTCCGCAACATTGATGAGCAAAATTGACTAACAATGGATAACATCGCATTTGATTCGAATGTCCATAAATGTTGACATGATGACAATTTGTTTTGTTGGATGGACATAATTCAGATGTATTCGAACGATCAGACCACATCATGGTATGAATAAAAATACTTATAAATAAAGCAAACATGACACATAATTGAGCTGATCGAAAATACATTTTCATTGCGCCCATTCAGTTCGATCAGATCAAACGAAGTAAAATATCTAGATTGATGACAGATGAAGAAAGTGACTGTGATTATTTTTTCAATAATAGTACATTTCTACTTGAGATATCCATGTTTTATTTCAGCTTTAACGATGGACACTGCAGGAAGTATCCATTTATTTTGGAGTATATGTGGGCAGGTTTATTTACACTTAAATTATATATGTTAGTAGGATAGTGAGAATACAAAAGACAAAAAAAGGAAAACAAATGACTTTAATTCGTGATAGAGCGACAGGACAAGAAAATATGATCTGATTGTAGGAAAGGGAAATACCTTCTTTTTATGTGTTATTATCTGTAAAAATCAAACGATACGTTTACTTGTGCTCTGCATTTATTCAATCTTACCGATGTATTAAATTAAGATTCATTGGAGTATATATAGGTGCACGCATATGTCGAGATATGAAAAACGTTTCTAGAAAGGTTATCACTGATATCGAAACGTAAAAAAAACAGTAAATTTCTCAAATAAGATTGAAGCAATCTAAAACTAAATGAAGAAAAAAAAGAATATTGAAATTCTAGTGTCATGATATTTCTCATGAAATAGCTAGACTACCCGAGAAATGGTTAGAGTAAATATACACTTGATCAGTTCATGCGATTAGCTTCATAAAATGCGTAATAACTATCCGAATAAGTAACTTGTACAAAAAGAACAGTGAATAAAACGTAATTTCCAGTGTAATTTTCTAATAAAATGTACGTCAATACACGACATATTCTAATAAAAGGACAAAAAAGAATTCTCTGAGAGTGTTTTTCTCAAGGAATTTGAGATAGCAAAAGAGATGAACTAGTGCATCAATGTTTTTCTTAGTCTGGCATAAGTTTTATACGGTTTAATGACTTATTTTCTGGAATAATAGAGTAAGACTCTGCTTTTTTTCTCATTTCATATTTTTTTAACACTTTTTACGGCCGTGCATAGTACTTTGCTTTGATTTTATCAATTGGTGACTACACTTAATACTTGATACCAATTTTTTAAATAATTCTGTTTAATAAATCATTTGAAAGTCGGGAAGGAGTATGAAGTAAGTGTCATTTAATTTTTGAGGTTTTTTCCATAGAAACAGATATTTTTCTTATCTGGAGAAATGCGTTCTAACCATATTTCTTCAGCAAATGAGATTTCAATAATTATCTTCTCTTAACTAATTAATAACATTAAACATACTTCTCAATTAGTCGACTAATAGAAAACCATGCTAGCGATAGAACTATTGAGAGAAAACACTGAGTCAGCTTCGATTAGGTATGATCAAGTTTTACAGGGAATTCCATTCTCGAGAATGGAGTCCGAGACTAAATAATGCTTGTCTAACTTTAATCGTTTAACTATTGAATAAGAGATGATCTTGAAATGGTCAGCAAAAATTAGAAAGCCGCCAACAAATATTTTTTTATCTGAAAAGAAGTGTTCAGTCGGTGGCGTTGCATATTTTACACCTTGAGAAAATTTGAGTAAAATATCTAGACCCACATATATTAATTAAAAGTCGCTTCACTTCTCTTGCTATCTATGCAAATTTACCCATCCCAGGTCGAACAGTCCAGCCTGGAAACGGCCGGTTCCGGTTAGTTCCGTTGATTTTGTGGAAGCAGTATCCCGGCTTGAAAGTTTTCAGATTTTTTCCGGTGATTACCAATCAACTCCTACCGGAAAGCATCAGAACTTGGCAGAAATCCGCCGGAAAAGTTTGCCGTATATTCGACTGGAATACTGCTTCCATGTTCCAGCAATTTCCCGTGTTTTCTTGCAGGATATGGTGACTTTCCCGCATATTTCCTGGAGTATCCTACGGGATCTGGTGGCCGGAATGTTCGACCTGGGATCTACAACTAGTTTTCGAATACATCTTCTTTATACTGTAGACATAAAAAGAAATAATATGAATCACATGATAAACATCCTCAATATATAAAACGATCTGTATGATTTTAGCTTACCTATGACAGTATGATTTCCGCTGATGAAGAAAAAGAATTTCTTATTATGCAGTCAACGTTTTTCTTCTACTATTACTTGATCTTGATAGCCTGCGTTTAAAAAAAAGTCATGCCAGGCAACATTATTTGACATCTTAACAAAACAACTATTTATTTAAACGAATTATAATGGCTTATTTTAACCTTTTCTTTCTAGCTGAGTAAGGTATTCTTTCTTTCTCAACGAAAGTAATCGTTGACGTAGTTATATGCATAGTTAAAAAAAAAGGCATCACGTGCTCGTCTCGTTCACACTAATAGGATAAAAAAGATGGAGAACAAAATTCTCTACTATTCACTTTTATTTCATTTATATGAATTATCATTTTATCCTGCCATATATGCTCAAGATTTGATTAAATGTATGAATGAAAAATACTACACAACGAAAACATTCTCTTCTTACTTTTTGCGTTGCTAAACAAACAGCATGTGGTAGAAGAAAAAGAATTTCGATGCATAGAAGAATCACAAATTTAGAATATGTGTGTTGAAGTGCTATGCCAAGAATAACTTCGTGCAAACGTATACCATGAATATCAAACTTACATTCCAACACGTTTAATCCATAAAATATCTTTATTCCTCATTTTAAAAGGCTAGCTTGAAACTGTCAGGATGTTATTGTAATCCAGTAAAATCGCCTGATGAATATATTTTAATAGTAAAAATAAAATCTAACGAGCGACAATCAATCTAACAAAAATTACGATGAAAATATGTTATGTAGTTATGCGAAAGATATGCGGCAAAGTTAAAATGATGAATTCGAACACAGACAATAATGTTAAAGAACATTTCAAAACCCAATGATGATAGTGGTTGATTAATTATATGTATTTCCGTTTTAATCGGCGTTCGCCGGTAAAATATGATGTTTCCGATTAAAATGAATCCACCAGCAACAATATGACATTTTGACTGTTCGATGACGAATCGGGACTAACTTGAATAAAATCGGTAAAATCAAATTGAATGTGTTTTATATTATGTGAATAAACGACAGATGTTAGTAACTTTGACATAGACGAGAACAGACAAAAAAACGGAGCTAATACTAAACACCGTTAAAAAGATTTCATAAATACTTAAGTGTTAAAGACATGATTTAGATCATGCTGTTCGGAAATGTTTCTTAATCTTCTTACAGTTCATGAGAAATGAAAATCGTGACAAGAAAAACATGTTTTTGCTCTGCTTATCAGATTTTATAACGGATAAGGATTATGAATGTTTCTGGCAAAAATCTCTGATTTCGTTTAAAAATCAAAATTGAACAGAACACGAAAATTTTTGCATTGATTATATACATGTACATGAGATCTGTCATGAATAATTAATCATGACTCTGTTATTTTATCATCCAACTCGATTCTAATAGGGGATTAGACAGGCAGCGTGGCCGAGCGGTCTAAGGCGCCGGTTTAAGGCACCGGTCCGAAAGGGCGTGAGTTCGAATCTCACCGCTGTCACTGTTTTTTTCCATATCTGTGGATCTGCGAATTAAGAAAATCGGTATTTGACTATATTTGGAAAGGTTTTTGTTTATTTTCTCAATTGTCATTACATTTAATGCTACTATGAATTTATTCAAAGGTAAAAAGAGTAAGACAAAAATTCAAAGCTGTTAGTATTTCAAGCTAAGCCACAGTTGTTGTTCCGTATAGCCAGATAAATAATTGTTCTTGGATTAAGATAGAGTTTGTAGTGCTTTACTAATTTTTACAACTCTATCGAATAATGTATAAATCGACAATTAAATTGGCATGTCAAGTTCGGGTTGACAGTTCTTGCATTTCTATTCGATAGAAACAAAGTTCTATTGGTAGGGTAGAATATTTTGAAATCAATGAAAGCACCGTTCAAATACATGTGCTTGCTAGAGTTACTTTATAGAAACATCAGCATTGGCCCGATAATATCTCAGACAAAACTGAGATCGGCCATTAGTTCCCCCATTGGGTAAAAGTCAATGTGAATTATTTTCAAAAACTGAATCATTCAGGAAATTGTTGGGGAATTGAGGAAGAATTCCCAATTCTAAGTCTCTGAACACTTCTTGCTTTCTATTTTGAGCACCAGAAAATCAGAGTAGAGAATGTGTTAGATAAAAAATAATATGTATCAGAACTCCGCGTGGGACGTCGCATGAGACGGGATGGGACGAGCACTTTTAGAAAATTTTAAGCAGACAAGAAAGAATCAAAATCTCTTTCGAGATGATTCTATGATATGTATACTATCTCTATCCATTAAAATTAAGATCGTTGTCTTAGGTGACTTTAAAACTTGTATTCGTTTTCATAAAATATTTTTGCTAAATTGAACAACATATACTGAAAATGTTTTAAAATATGAGAATAAAACTTGAAAGCGGTCACTGACGTCAATAAATATAATTTTAATGGATAAAGATAGTAAGCATATAATAGAATCACCTCGAAAGAGACTTCAATTCTTTCTTGTCTGCTTAAAACTTTCTAAAAATGCTCGTCCCATCCCGTCCCACGCGTAGCTCTGATATATATGCGACTTTCTACATCAATGCGCTTTCATTTTCTTTTCTTTCCACATGCTTTCTATCAGATTATAGATTATGTTAAGTAAAAATAACCTTTTAGATCATTGATAAATTATGTGCATCTAAACTAAGTAGTCAATTAGGGCAGAAATATACTTAAATGCAAGAGTGAATAGCCATTCTTACAAAATGCGTAGTAATTATTGCAATAAAAATATATACTAAGTACTACTGTGATATTAACCTAAGTTTGGGACCATTTTTTGTACAAACAAAACTCTAAAATTGATCAGTTCACACAAGCTGAAATATAATATGTCAGTTTAGAGGGAAAGCGAAAATTGGTCGAACGAAAATTGATCGCGGTTAATTAACATGTTTAAAGTTAGGGAGTCGAGCAATAGCATTATCGGATAGATTGACCAAACAATTATCAAATAGCAGTTTGTGTTGCTTCGTTGCAGTTCATTGCGCGATCCCGAACTTTTTCTTCGAATAATCTGATTTCAGTTGAAACGGCACTACCATTATGATTATGACTATCATTTTCATGTAGTAATATTGTGTTAATATTATTAGTATGAACGCGACCTTTGCATTTGAGCTTTCGAGCATCTTCACATTTCCAATACGTTTTATCATTTGTTGTTTTGTCAATAGTATAACTGAATCCTTTAGAAAGTAAGAGAGGTTTGTTCTTTTGCGTTGTACTTAAGGTGAATGTTGACATTGCGATATGATTGTTTAGATTTGATTTGTATTACTGCTTTTTATAGAACTTATTCACGAATTTCGAACATAATCCAATTAGGATTATATGAAATATAGATTACTGTGTTAAAGCATAATTAAAACTAAAAAGTACAGTCATGTGAGTTAATCTTTAGCCTATTACGATTCCCATATATGTGTAAAATATATGCCTTTTTGTTTCAAAATTGCTATCATTTTCCGAACATCTTTTATCATTTTTTATTTTATTAATATCAGTTCATGATTTAATAAAGAAATTGTTTTCTTTTAACTAAACTCGACTAATATTGTTGTCGATCAATTTTCGTATCTATCAATATTCACATCGACCAATTTTCGTATCGACCAATTAACCGCGATCAATTTTCGTAGACCCGTAAGAATGTCTATAACTTTTAATGAATATACATATATTGTTTTAATGCTTAGAAGAACAGTTGTATCATTGAAAATCATAAGATTTACCCCTGAAAAAAAATCAATATAGAAGTAAAATTTCTTAACCGTTTTATCATAGTGATTTTCTTTTTTTATTTATTTTTCTCTGTCAATAGAGCTATCATCTAACGCCATCTATTTCTTTCTGTGCTCGCTCCAACACAGTTGACAAACCAATTACTTTCTATTTTCGTCAAATTAAGTTGTTTATAAACTCACCGGTAGTCAAAAATCATCAAACTGAGTAATACCAAGATCAAATGTACGGAATAGCAATTGCATATATATATAACAATTGCTGTTTTTAAGGTACATTCTTGCAACAACCTGTTAAGAAACCAACAAATTATGCTATATATTTATAAACATTTACCTTTGAATGATGCCATTGACATATGACTAGGAAGCCTTAAATGCGTTGTGCGCAATACTGCATATACGGTTATATTCACATGATAGGCGAAATGCAGTTGCTCATATTGTGTTCAATTTCAGCTAAGTAGAACCTTATCTTTCTTCTCAATTATTCTTTTAGTCCATTATTTTATTGTTAAATTGTAAAAAAAAATTGATATTCGGATAGTTTTTTCTTTTAGGCGTAGGTCAATAGAACGCTAAATTTCGAACTTTCTATTTAAAGGGCTATTAATAGTTTCTAGTGTAATTTTTTCGAATGGAATTTAGTTTCTACCTTGAAAAGGATTTATTTTTGTTTGTTTTCGTACACGAATGCAGGTTAGTAATATTGAAAAAGTTTGTACAAAAAATTCTCAACATCATTGTTTCATTACCGAGATGTATTTCTATTTGAATGGTGTCTTACCGTTTAAGATTATTTTTATTTTCTAAAATGAATTTTGATAATCAATCGTCAAAGAAACCTGAACCTCTCCATAAAATGAATAATCTCGCATCAGTATCATTATGTCATGTCTGTGGTATAGAAAATGCGCAAGTGCACTATGGTGCGATGTGTTGTGTTTCATGTAAAATGTTTTTCCGCAGAAATGCTCAACTAAATTTAGTGAGTGAATACTATGAATTAGACTGTGTTGCACTGAAAAATGGTGTTCTTTGTTTTTGAATATTTAGAGTAATAGAAAGTGTGTAACAAATGGTAAATGTAATATAACAATTAAAAGTCGAAAAACATGTCGATATTGTCGTTTGAAAAAATGTTTCACAATTGGAATGCAACGAGAATTACTACGTGCCTCACATAATAGACAAGGTACACGTTGTAAGTTAACTCGGAAAGAAAATGCTGTTCGTTTGACTAGTACTGTGCATCCTCTTGATTTACTTCAAAATGATCGATCATTATTGAAAAATGAACAATGGACTTGTTTATCTAATGTGATTCATTTATTCGACGAAAAGTTCCCCGTGCCTCAAATGCGTAATTTATTAGGTGCTCAATCCATATTTCCAATGAAAATACGTATGAAAATGGCGCCAACAAATATGTTAACGCTTCTCAATGCGATGTATCAAGGTGTCTATCCTTTTGCCACAAGCATAACACATTTTACAACTCTGCCATTAAACGATCGATCTATGCTGATCGAAAGAAATATGAGAAATATCGGTGGCTATAGTGGTATAGTTTTAAGTAGAGATGCAGATGTTCATTCAAGTCCAATATTTAAGATTGGTTTTCCAGAAATTTATGGTTCACAAGTAATGGATGATGCAATTAAAATTTATAAAAATACAGACCAAGATAGTACATTGGTTAAACTGTTAATTCCTGCTCTCATATTCTCGACGGGCTCTGATCTTCTTCTTCCAATAAATGAAAGTAGTAAGTAATCTCTCCGTCGTTTATTGATTTCATAGATTTCTTTCATATCGTTAAATATTTGTCAGCTAGAGCGTTTTGGATTCGAAAATTTCAGATTCAGTCAATTGATTTTGAATGCGAGATTATCATTTTCTCTTCACTGAGTCGAGATTTCGATGAATGCATGAGACCGAACAAAATATTCCCATCAACTCTTTGTGTACCTTCATAACATGGAAGAAATACAATTGTTTTGTAAAATCAAAAGAATATTAGTAGTGCAAGAAACAACTAAAATTGTAAATTTTTCGGTAAAGATAGTCAAGAGTAATTTTAAATTGCGGATCAATGAGTTCCTAGTTTGTATTAATATTTAGGCTCTTCAAACGCTGTAAAGAGTTCTTTCCAATGTCAGATTATGGATTACGTGCTTTCAAAAACTAGACTAGCATAATTAAAATTAAGACATAATATATTACACAGATGAAATCGATTTTTATTAAATTTAATTATTATACAATAAGATTCGAGTTTATAACAATATATATATATATATATTTAGAATGTGATCATTTCGAAAATTCGTGCCATTTACTTTCGAATGCAAAACAAATATTAGAAATGCAAAATTTCTATGTTGAAATCTTGTTCAAATATATGGTTTTCCGATACGGTTTTAAAGAAGCAGCGATAAGATATGCGGCACTTATTAAAACGTCGCTTGATCAAAGTATGTGCTCACTAAACGGTAGAGAAGTTCGAAAACATAAGCAGTTAATGGACACAATTGTCGAACAAACTGAACATTCGATGGCGTCACAGAACGAAACAGTTCTTTACTGAAAAAAGTTATATAATTTTGACAGATATTTTTAGGTTAGCGGTGATATATTTTTATGTTGCTTTATTTTGTCAGCGATTTTGGTTGAATAATATCGGTATTATCTAAATAATTTTATTGCATATAAAAAAAACGGCTTTTTATTGAATCTCAATTATAATAAATAATCACATAACGCTAATAAATTTTATTTGTCTATAAAGTTCTCTTATATATTGACTTTGTTTTTGTCAAAGTTACAAAGCAGATCTTGGTTATTAGCTCAACATTGTTGTTTTATAATCATACAGGATATTCGTCCGAACGTAAATTCACTAGGACAGTTTGGCTATTAAGCATAACAGATAAGCTGTTTATTTGTGTATTAATCCTGATATTATATTTGAATAGCATCAAATAGTTCATGAGATTTTAACATTTGAAAATATTTCAAAAAGTGTAAGTGAAAATTCATTTACAAATGATGATGAACCATAGGGCAAAGTAAGTGAATGCATAGATTATGGCAATTGAAAACAAGAACAACATGTTTTTTCCTGCCGTCATCAGCAACAAGTAAATAAACTCCTGGAGATATTATTAATTTAAATTAGACGTAGAAAGTTTGAACAAATTACTATAAAATTGAAGCAATCTGCCAAATGTCGACTAATTTTTAATTGATTATTGAGTTTGACGGCTAATGGTGTACTCATTTAAGACGCTACTCGTGATTTCGCCAATTAATAAAATTGAAATAAGGATTATCGCATACTTATTTTCTTCTCTAGTCTCTTACATACACGCTACATTTTTTTAAATTCGACCTACTTATTTATTCAATCATCTTTCATTTCGCTGTACATGAATAAATTAACGTATTTGATTTTCTTTTTTTTTGGCAAACAGTATCATAAGAAGAAAAATCTGTGCTGACGTGCAAGTGGGAAATTAAAGAGATGAAATGGTCAGCATATTAAACATAAGTAGTAGAAAGAACCTCTATCTCTAGAAAAATTAACTTTATCAATAGAAAGTACACTTACAGAACGAAAGAAGCTCAAAAAAAGAAAAATAAATTGTATGACTGATTTGATAAAATATACTCAACCTTCGTTTGCCTACATGTTGTTTTTTTCTTACTATTGCATCGATCAATATTGCGTTACTGCTGATGATTGTTTAAATTTACCCATAATTTTCTTTTAATATCTCTTCATTAAAATGTCTTGGTTTCATGTTGAAAAGCTTGTACGATTTACATAGTTTTCAATACGTCAAATTTTTATACATGAAGAAAGATGAATAAACAGTGGCATATAGCATTCTTGTTGAGAAAAGTGTGATTAGGATTGAGGAATATTTTTCAAGAGAAAAATCTTTCTAAGTAGGATAGTCAGTTGTAGAATCCACCGTTTAGAAGATACCGAGATTCTTCTTTTTATTTTTGTAAACATACAGAGAATAAAAAACAATATTTCTTCTGTTGACAGAACATGCAGCTTGAGAAATGCATGACATAAGAAGTGGAGCATATGCAGAACATCACTTGAATTGACAGAACAGAAAGAGATTCATGCTGTGCGCATTTCTATTCATTCACAGAGGTTTCTAGTGTCTCACATTCTAAATTAATTGTGTTCACTATTATATTGTAAAATCTTTTTAGGAGATTGTTATATTAATAATTGACTGTTTGATTTATCCACTCCACAATTACTTAATAGGCTCATTTATTAGCATTTAATTTACTCGCCGAAAAATATTTCGTACTAAGAAAAAAAACATCATTTTATTCTTCACCTTGATAATATCATGTTTCAAATTTCATTACTTCTTACGTAGATTTCAAACCAGTTATCATTTTCAACGTTTAAATTAATCCCGATATTATAGAAAATATTTCGTTATATAATTAAAAAATAAATACTGATCGAATAAGTATCTTATTCATGAATATGTAAGAAAAACACTTTTTAATGCTTAGATTTCATCAAATAATGTCTTAGTGGTTTTAATAATGTTTATGATTATTTTAATTTTAAATTATCGTATTGAATGCTCATGATTAACTTTTTTCCATGTTTTCACTGTGCAAAAGACGTGTATTGGCTAACATAGAACGAACACGTACAGGATACAATATTAGTATCGGATATGTATGAGGACTCAAACTAATATTTGTAGTACCTTTGTTTTTCTTAGTTTACAGACATGATACTCTTCAATGAAAAATAGTCACGATTCTAATGAGAATAGACAGGATTGCTGCAAAAGAAAGCATACTCTAAAGTTCATCGAAATATTATGCTGATAGCTATTATCATGAAATAGTATTCTTGTTTTTGGTTTTATTTCGTCTGTAATAAATTTATTGGCCAAAAGGATGAACAAGAAACTTGATTGCATGAATTAATGATAATGCCTTTTAAAATTTGAAAAAAGAAGCATTTTAAATAATTGGTCTCGTTTCAAGCGTTTCTTTGTGTCGATTTTTTGGCTAAACAAAACAACAATTTGAGAATTTCAATTAAATAATACACATTTCTGCTGCTTCTACAATTGAATAAATCTGCTCAAGTGCTGAGTGTAACTGAAAAATATTGTATTTCATAACAACGTTGTTGGTTGGGTAATTCGAGGTTGTCTTACAGCGACGCAATTTGTGAGAGTGATTCATTGGACAGGTATTATTGGGAATTACATAGACGAATGAATGTTTTCTATAAATGCAGACGATAAGGTTTTTTTAATCTAATCTTAATTTACTGCTAAATAGAAGAAATTCTAAAGAATTTATCGATGGCATCATATCTTGAACGGTGAAAGAACACCAACTTCATTGGAGAAAATCAGGGGTTATCAGAAACTACTGGCTCGATTTAAATCAAATTATAGCCTAGCATTCTTTATGAATTCGATGAAATGAATTTTTCATCTGAACTTTTTATGGCATATTAAAAACTAAATCAATAAAATTTGAGCTTATTAACAATGAAAAGATGATTATGCTGATTAGTTAGTACTACTTTATGTTTCAAGTCTACGAGAAAATAACCCCTAGATTTTGTGATTCGTCAAAATTAGTATTCTATTTGTGTGATGTAATAGTTTTAATGCAACTTGATAATGTCTATCGAATCATGATAGCAAAAGAAACATGAATCATTCTGAAATTCCCCAATTTGCACGCATGAACTATTCTGCCGTTATTAGGCATGGACCAAAACCAAACCTTTTGGTTTTGATGGTTTTGGTTTTGACAATGGTTTTGGTTTTGAAGTTTCGGTTTTGACAATGGCTTTGGTTTTGAAGTTTCGGTTTTGACAATGGCTTTGGTTTTGAAGTTTCGGTTTTGACAATGGCTTTGGTTTTGACTCAAAACCAAAACTATATCAAAAATAAAACCGTCAAAAACTTTTGACAGTTTTGGTTTCAATTTTTCTCAGACATGAAAGAATAAATATCTAAACGAAAATTGTTCGTCTTTTCGCAGCGCTCCGAATGACCGGAAATTGAATGTCCGTTTTTCGGGCATGAAACGATTTTTCATGGTTCTTCTCAAAACTACCATAGATTTTCGAGACCGCGAAGCTGAGCACCATTAGGCTTGATATTCTATTGGTTGGTCAAGAATCAGCGAAAATCCAATCCTATGCAAAATTCTCTTTTCCAGGAAACTCGATTTGGTGAACTCGACTCTGAAATTCATTTTGGAAACATCAATATTGCAATTGTTTACTGATTGAATAATAACGGTTTGGGGAAAACGCCGGTCCAATTCGAACTCTCCACATGACATTACATACAGGGAGATATTTTCTGAAAAACTCGATTTCTACTGGTTCCGGGCGGACCAATAGGGTTTCGATGAAAATGGTGCTCAGATTCGGGTTCCTCGGTCTCGAAAATCTGTGGTAGTTTTGAGAAGAACCATGAAAAATAGCTCATGCCCGAAAAACGGACATTCAATTTTCAGCCATTTTGAGCGCTGCAAAAAGACAAACAATTTTCGTTTAGACACTCATCCTTTCATGACTGAGAAAAACCAAAACCAAAACTGTCAAAAGTTTTTGACGGCTTTAGTTTTGATATAGTTTTGGTTTTGAGTCAAAACCAAAACCTCAAAACCAAAACTATGGTCAAAACCAAAACCATGTCAAAACAAAGACTCAAAACCAAAACTTCGAAACCAGTTTTGGTTTTGGTGCATGCCTAGCCGTTATCTTAAACTTCAAAATATGTCAATCAGTTTATATCAAAATAAACTCACTTTTCAATTTTTGCAATTTGATGGCATTGCCCTAAATTTAATTATCTCAAGTTTTCATACCGGTGTTCACTACAAAACTAAACAATACATCTTATTCAAAGGTAAAACTCATTGAAATGATATTAATCAGTAAGAATTTTCCTTTAAAATAGCAATATGTTTATGAACTCAAGTTAATAATAAAGACTGCATTCTGTTTTCCCATTTTCAAATTTTGATATTTGAACTTTCTTTTCTTTTGTGCAAAATCCGGCGTCGATACCTACTTCAGCTTGAAGTCCAGCTCCTTGAAAGTAATATTTTCATGATTCTCAAAGTATGCAGGCAGAATCTTCAACTATTTTTAATTACACAATCAATTATTTCTATAATTTCCGTTTTTTATTCCTCATTAATTTTATATTTCAAATGTGCTAAAATTTGCCTGCTGGCATATTTTCCGTGCATAATCATCAACTTCAAACTATGAAATGTTTCAGTGGCTTCAATTTATTAATCAATCATATGAAATAGATCTTTCGCGAAAACAAAACATCACAATCCGAGCAATACTATTCACATATTATTTTTTCAGCAGCGCTTTTCATCGTATCTAGAAAAGTTGTTCGAAAAATCTTGCCACCAGCTAATGTATAGATATAAAAAGGAATACCATTTGCAATGAACGCAATAAGCAATTCAATGTTGTATAAAAATGTGTTTAAAGCATCATCATACTCTGAACCAGACCCGGGTGGTTTCAGCGTAATAAAAAGCTCTTGAATTGGTTGTGGAATGCATAATACAATTAGAAGAAGTATTTGTATGATAAGCATGCGAAGTAATTTATGATCGATTGTTTTTAATTTTGCTATTCTCACGGTCGATGGAATTCGTGCTACTGCAGCAACCGTATAGTGTACACGAACGCGACTGCACATATTGCGTACATTTGAAACAGTTAATACGCCGAATATAATCATTAGAATGAGTGGTATCACTGTAGTTACAAATGTATACATCAAATCGGTAACTAAACGACATGTTCCAGTTTTTCCATAACAGCTCATTGGCGCATCTATTATATTAGCTGCAAAACAATAAAGTATATAACAATAAGAAATACTTGATAGGGTCACAATGATAAATATTGCTCGTTTTACATTTTCCATATTGCTCATTCGTCGACGATAAGCTTGAGTGGACGATATCAACCATCGATCTATGGTAGCTAATGTGATCAACCATATCGCCATTGTTCGAGTACTGAATACAATAAAAGCATAAAGTTTACATACGATGTGAATTGTATTTGTTGGATCAACATTCCAACCAGTCAACATACGAGGTGGCACACCAATTAGAATGCAGATAAGACTAAGAAAAGATGAAGCCAAAAATATAGCTGCACACGGATGTGAACGCAGCTTTCTTTGTGATAGAACAAGACAATTGAGAATATTTCCCACCGAGCCGAAAATAAAAATAGCAAGTGCCAGGTATCGATTGAGTTGTTCCATGGTATATTTTAATGAAGCGATTGAGGATGTCATAATGAATGAGAATTGTGTGCTTAATTACTTAAGATTTGTAAAAGTCTATTATTTCTCTTGATAAAATCTGAAATTCATATTAATACGAGAATATATAATACTTATATTTAAACTTCACAACAAAGTATTAAATATTTTTAGATAAAACAGCAAAAATTTGTCATCTAATCTTTGAGATTATATATAAACTTTGCTTTTAAGAATGAAACAAACGCTCTATTAAAAATGTAGTCTTGTAATAAATGAAAAATTATTAGAATAAGATACCAACTATAGCTGGCAGTCACTTAAGGAAATAGTGTGAAACATCATGCTTTTTGCATTATTGGATTAAAAATTTATAATATCCTTTTAATTCTAAACAAATAAAAAAAACCCACTAATAGTATTATCACTACCGATAGCTCCATTTGTATGAAGTAATAATGTTCTTAAAATGCCTGTAGCTACTAGATGCTTTTTTCCGCAAGCTCCTACAATTTTTCCATTTGTTCGTAAGTATTTTGTGATGGATAAAAAACGATTGCTCAAGAATAGCATAGGTGTATCGGACAAGGGTGCTGTTTCTTTTTGTACATCAGATTCCTACAAAAATCTTGGTGATTTTTGGAGGTTCTGCTTGCAGCATGAGACAATGTGTCATATAAACCATTTGAAACTGTCTTGAATATCGCCTGAAATCGTGGTAGAACTGAAGGCTTCCGATAAAAACAAACAGTTACGCTGTTACTTATTTAAAGTTGTCAGATATGTTGTAATTCCCGAAAAAGTTAATATCTGAAACTATCATAATTCATTCAAAAGTATTGGCGGAGAACGGAAACAGAAAGCTTGAATAAAAGACCAATGTAGGTTATAAATCACGAAAGTTCTGAACAGCTGAAAAGCTCATCGTTAGGAATATGCGATAGCTAATCGTAGATTGTAAGACAACAAAGCTAATTTATATGAATATTCGAATATGTTGAAGCTTATGTTCGTCTGATGAAATTAAACTATTAATTTTTCACATGAATAGTTAGTTTAATTATGACGTTTATTTGAGACTAGGTAAGATTTTCCTTTTTCATTCTTTTTTTGTCCTCGAGCTCATAAAAATAAAAACTAATAAAATGTTAGTTGTAAGAAACAAAATCTAATTGCTTAAATCCCTCTCTTCCCAACAGATTGCCATGCATAGCATACGAATTTATGAATGGTACATGCAAGACACTTTCTACCTGAGCACTTGCGCTCTGAATATTTGCTCGTCAACAATACGAAATGAAAGTTTCATGAATTAGAATAACATGGAATACATTTATTAAATTGGCCTGTGACAAACAAAAGCAGAATAATAATGAAGTTGGTTGAGTGAGAATAGATGGAGGAAGTACATACACACCCTTATATTCGAGAGCAAACGACCGTGGAGCAGCTGTCTGCGATATTCTATTGGTGCGGCCATGACTTGCATATTCGTTTTTGAGTCTTAAGTAGCTCTAATAGTCATTTCGGATCATGTTTTATGAAAAAGAAATGAATTTTTTTGACAAATTCATTTTGTGAACAAATTACGAGAGAAGAGACAAAGACCAACGGTTTCTAGATTCTAATTGAAAACAAAAATCTTAGCTTAGTATCGAATTTTTTACAACTGTTTTAAAAAGAACTGAAATTTCAAAATAAAAGTAAACTGAAACCGTCTAGTACGTTCAATACTAAAGGTCCCGTAAACCAAATTCATATCAAACGTTTTGATGATGTGGCCCACTATTAGAAAAAGCAATTATCTTAATTCAAATATCACAGAAAGAACATATTTGATAAAGGGCTGATTTTTTTGATAGAGAATTACGTAAATATGTTGAAATATTCTTCTTTGAATATTAAGAACGTGATGATACTTTATTATCTAATCCTTGTTTCAAAACGCAAGTGACTGTCACTGCCAGCTGATGTTAAGCATCGCTAGAAAAATTATTTAATTAAGGTTAAGCGCAATCCCAGATATGAATAAATCAGCCAAGGGTCTTGAATAAAATAATGTTGGTGAAAATCGCTTCTGGGAAAATTTTACGTAGCCTAGAACGAATTTCAATAGTTCAATTTGCTATTTTGTTAGAGTTGTATCTTCTAAAGCACGCAAAATTATTCCTTTCACACGAATCTTCTTTTCTTGCGTACTTGAAACCTTTTTGAAGATACCAGAAAAAAAGACATACAAGACTATAGCATTTCCGTCAGTCCTGAATATATATAAGCTTGAGATTTGCAGTGGTTGTCGATGCTTTAAAAGAAACTGGTTAGGGACATTGGTACACTAAATAATATATTATCTTAAATTTCTGAAAGTATTGCTTATTTTTATCTTTGTGTATATTGGCAACGGCTTTTTTTGAGCTTTGTGACATTATTAATCAAAGTTAATTAAATTTATCAATGAGAGTTGTGCTTGAATTTTATCACTTCAGTGTTTTTCGTTTCTATTGCATGAGGGAAAATTTTCCTTCAAGCACCATAATTTCGTTTTGAAAATCTCGCCGGCTTTTGCTTTTATTGAAACATAACACAGTTATTAGAAATAAATAATTTATTCTCTACATTAAAAATAGATTCATCTAATTATCATGCAGTTTCGTTATATCTGTCATCTCAAACATTCATGATAATCGATCTTACGCAACACCACTGAGAAACGCTGCCCAGCAATGGGGGACCATTTTATAAGATTTTCATATGATTTTAGTAAAACTTCATTGAGTGACGGTTTTTATAAATACTTCATATAATTTCCATTGATATTACTAATTGTAATAGCATGATCATAATATACAAGTGTCTCAATCAACTTCAAGATAGAAGAGCTCGAATCAAGTTTTACATGATGAATTGCAGTCAAAAAAACTTTTATTTCTCAAATGGTAGACAATAAAAAAAACAGGGTTCCAAGCGACTATACCTTTAGGTGCATTCCAGCAATTTTAACAAAAGCTACATAAACGGCTGTTACTTAACGTGCCGTATACTTACTGAACATTAACCTTGGGCAAGTTACAAAAGGATTATTGTTATAAGTTACGGGTTGGTATTATGCAATAAAGGTCGTTCACTATTTGTCCGTTATAACACACGCGTTACTAGTAGTTCGGCTACTCATTGCAATGAATAACAATATAAACTTTCAGAAGAAAGTATAACTTGCTTCTTAATAGTAATTATGCAAGTGAAGATATTCTTTAGTCACAATTGTGACTATTTATAGCAAATAGAAATAACAAAATCTGTCAATTACTTTTCATGTGTTACTGCTCTTCACGCATTTCGAAATGCACTTGATAATTCATATGAGATTTTAATTATCAACGAGTTTCATGGACACTCGTCGTCATACTCAGTTACCTTTAAACAACGATAACTATTATGTATCTCTGTTCATTCACACAAGCTCATCGAATGCATCAAACATGATGTGTTCCATGTAGCCGATTTTGTTAAATGGTGGACATTTCAATGGATTATTTTACAATAGAAATACAAAGTACTATACTGGAAAAAATAGTTTGATAGGAGGGTGCTGCCATATTTCCAAATAGAATTAATAATGAATTTTATATCAAATAAAAGTCTGTAAAAAATAGGGTTCATTGGTACCGAACAATAAGGGTTATTGAAACTTGAGGGTGTGGGTGTGGGTAGATGTGAAAGGATCCTTTGTGTAGTTACACCCACACCCACACCCTCAATCAAGAAATCTTTTTGTCACCAAAATGTTTTAGAAGCGAAAAGGTTAGTAACGCACGAGCCAATGATAAATTCCAGAAATCAATATGATCACGATTTCTCATTAATGAACATGCTAGAATTTCAACATAAATCATGGAATTGTTGTCAAAGACTCCACAGAATTTCACTCGATTTTGCTACATTTAGCTGTTGAAATTTGTTTAAACGGGTTACCAATACCTACATCCATTGATAGTCTACTAAGGATTCATTAGATTTGTTCGCCTTGAATGAACTTTCAAAAGTCAATGTAACTGAATTTGACAAAACCCTAATTACTAATAATATTAATTTGAATTTCAGAAATTCATTTAAATGATTTCTTTTGTAATGAAGATGATCCGTTGAAATACATTATTTTCATTTTTCAGCTTGTACCTTTCAAATACTTGCACGCTGTGGTATGATTAGAATAATAATTCATAAGTCTATCAACAAAAATCATCAATCATTGTACCGAAAATTGCTTTGAATATATTTATAAAAAATTTATTATTCTCCATTATGAATTTATATTTAAAAAAAAACATTTTTTTATACACCTAACAAAAAATAACTGACACACTGTGATTCACTTTTCGTATCAAGTTCATCAATACTGTTCGAAAAATACTTCCACCGGCTAATGTATAAATATAGAATGGTACAGCATTTTGTATAAATGCTAAAAGTACTGTAAAATTGTAAAGAAAAGTTTTAATAACATCTCTCAATTCGGATCCAGAACTGAGAGGATTGAATGTAATGTAAAGTTTTCCAATCGCTTGTGGAGCACAACATAGAACTAAAACAAGCACTTGTACGAGGAGCATGCGAAGTAGACGACGATCGATGCTTCTCGTTATCATGTGTTTACGTCTTGTGTGACGAAGTCTATTCAAAAGATTGATCATATGTGGCGCACGATCGCGAACACGGTGTACGTTAGAAATAGTCATTAGACCGAATGTAATCATTAAAGATAATGGAATAATAATGCTTAAAAATATATAAATTAAAACGGTGACCAATCGGCATGTAACTGTTTTTGCATAACATGGCAATGGTCCATTGAGAATATTCGCTGTATAACAATAAAATATGTGAATGTAAGAAAGAACCGCTAGAGTCAAGCAGAAAATCATGCCTTTCTTGACGTTTTTCAATGTACTCATTCGTCGATCATGGACATTCGTAGATGATAATAGCCATCGATCAATTGTAGCTAATGTGATCAACCATATAGATGCTGTTCTTGTACTAAATACCATGAAAACACGAAGCTTACAAATCAAATCGATTGTAGATGTTGGATCGAAATGCCAAGTAGCCAATATACGCGTTGGTATGCCACTTAGAATGGAAATAAGATCAATAAATGAGGAAAGAAGAAAATATGCTGCACACGTATTATAACGAAGTGTCTTTTGATAGAGAACAAGACAATTAAGAATATTTCCTACGACGCCAAATATTAAAATAGTAAGTGACAGATATCGATTGAACTGGTCGGAAATAAAAGTCAATGATTCAATCAGTTTTGTATCTACAGATGATGTCATTGTTGTTGGGCAAAGTTGATTTTAATTCTATGCGCACTGTTTATAACACATGTAATTATACGATATGAAATTTACAGAAAATCGACATTTTGTATCTAGCTTCAATTAAAACTTTTGACACCGAAGAAATTTCACAATCTAAATACATTCGAAATCAATCATGAGAAACAACAGGAGAGAAAGAAAAAAAAAACATTATGTATTCTATTATAATAAATTACTAACTTTCTGGTATATATTTCATTTTTATATGAATAAAAAACGCCGTGCAAGTTCGCGTTACTTTACAAATCTTATGAATTATCATTTGCCTACTTGTGAACTGCAAGTAACTCAAATGAAGTATCTCAGGTCATCGAAAGATTTCTAGTAAGTGCAATTATCTACAATAAAAATTAGCCTAAGATGTAAAAACAATAGTAAAATATATGCAATCTGTATTTCTTCATAGATGTGGCTCTAGGAAAAAAATTCTCTCATATTTCGCATCAATGTTACTTCCTTCTTTTTCAAACATTTATAATCAGAGCGTCAAGATAAAAGAAAAGGGAGACAATCTGAATATAATCCGTACTTTTTAAATGCATATATGCCTATGAACAGCACGCCTTGAAATTTCGATCCTTAGTTATGTTCGTTAAACGCGTTTCCTTTTGATAATTTTGACGTTAACTAAAAGGATAAGTTTCCATATTTTATAACCGGTATACAATTTTTTCTCTAAGAACATCGAAAAGAAAAATGAATCATGACAATACGTATAGATTTATTTATCTTGTAATTTCTATATCGATTGATTAAATAAATCTTTTAAAATAACAGTTGATTATCTTATAAAACAACATTCTTCAGAACGAGTGGTTTGTTAAATATTTAAAATATTTAAACATAACATCTTACCTAATAGCAATCCTGCATGGAAATTTTTAAATCCAAAACGAAAACCATGAGCCATTTTCGTGAACATTCTTTGCAATATCAGTCACAGGAAATCAACGTAACTTTTTAGTATTAATCAAATAAATGTTAACCACACCCGCACTCCACGCTCATGAGAGAGACTGCAAATATGGATAGTTCAGTCAAAGAAAAATTTTCAATCCGATCCACAACGATATTAAGTATTTTTTTGTATTAACTAATTCTTATGTTAGTTTTTATCATTGTTAATCTACTATCATATTAGCATGACATCAGAATTATCAAATGAGTCAATACAGAAAAAAGTGCATTCTTTGAACGAATGTTTCTTTTTATGGAAACAAATTAAATAAAGTTACAAAGAGGAAAACCTATTTTATCAGTCGGCATAAGACTAATCATTCCGAAACGTGTTTAAAAAGCAATTGTGAAGATCAAGCTGTTTGCTGATATTTATAAACTCATGGAGTGTGCGGAATTATGTTCAGGCTGCTTTTTTTCCATCCCTTATGGTGTACTCATGCATTTCTGATCAATAAAGTGCTCTTCGCAGAGTTATGCATGTCGAAAAATGTCAGGATCAAACATTTGCTGTGTTACTTTGGCATTTTACTTAATCTACTAACAGATACTCAATTATCTATTGATTATCAAACTGTTTCTATAAAGCTTGCATTGTACGCATTCAGGAAGACTGTAGAAAGTGAAATAAAAACAGCATCAGTACTAATAAAATGTTTACAGGATAGTAGCAATAGACAAGTTTTAACATGCACACTTTTTGTCTCAGAGTTTGATCTGTAAGAAATAAAGAGCTCAGAAACCATAATTATTTTTCTTATAGTGAAAAGATGTTCTCATATTTTTAAGAAATTTATTGTACTGAATATGTCATCGCCATTAACTTGTGTAATGTAATTTCAGAAATGAAATAAAGCGTGGTAAAACAAAACGAAATATTTTATTATGATATTTGTTGTCACTAAATTAGAAATAATAGTTGCACGACCTTACATTCATACTTGTTTTGCTCCAATTCCTAGAGGTTTAACAACTATTTATTATGATCGAAAAGAAATGACCCATTTATATCACATCAGAACTATGTGACTCTATGCCTCTGTACTTGTGACAATAACATAATATGCTACTAAACTAGATTTTATTAGATACTCATTATGTGTTACACATTTTTCTCAAAATTAGAAACAACTATCTTAACAAAACCTCATATGAAATATTTGCAAACACTAGATTCCGTTTTTTTTATAGAAAATACGTTGTGTTGCTTTTGACTAGGATGTGTAGCGTGTCATCATACCTATTGTGAACTTCGAATTTATTAAATCATAATGTCATAGGAAATATCGTGATACTTCTGTCTATTATAAAGATGAGGGAGCAATGAAGCATATACATATCCATATACTGTCGACGGCGGCAGAACGATTTCAATCTAGGGAGTCTCAAACTTCTTGCCAGAGGATGAGAATGATGAGAGGTGAAATTAAGAACAAAAAAATCTAGTACTAATAGGTGGTCTGTTGATAATTTATTTCTGATTCTACTTCTCTCAAAACTTGTAAAATAATGAAAAATATTACTGTAATATTTGTTTTTCAGAAAATGATCAATAATAACACAGAAATCCTATAACGGCCTGGTCAGGCATCAGTCACCCAGGTCTAACAGTACGGTCCGTATGCTGTCGTTTACGGTTACTTTACGACTATTTTACGGGCGAAAGTTTGCCGTAATATCTGGCGCAGTAATACGGACCGTATGATCATGAGAGTACGGAACATAAACAGCCGTAAACTATGAAAATTCAGTCCCGTTTGGGGTGCCGTATTACTGTGTCAGGTATTACGGGCAAATACGGCCTATTTACTGCCGTAAATACACCGTCTTGGCATCGTTTACCGTCGATAAACAGACAGTAAACGAGTTCGTTTTGATCAACCTGGGGACCCTTGCGTGGCGAAGGTTCGAATTTTTTCTCGAATCAATCAAATGTGGAAAATACTTGTTTCACGCAGCCTTTTGCGCTGATTACGAATCTCTGCTCAAAAATAATTTACAGCCACATTATCATGATGAGAATCCAAAATTTAAAATATTTCTCCTTTAAATTTGATTTCTAACTTATGAATTTTTCTTAGAAATCCTGAAAACTACCTTATCGGATAGAGAATCGAATTCTCTATAAATCCCAACCTTTGCTCCTTTCTTTGGGTGAAAATGGCTTTTTTTTATATTTTGAAAAAATATTTAGGCTGCTTTGTTGCCAGAAGCTTTATACTCGGTTAATCTAATTTTGAAATATTATTTTTGGCTGTAATAGAATTGGCCGAAAGAAAAAATGTCGAAAGTGCTGTGAATCGAGTTTGAGCATACGTTGTCCATTTAAAAGTACAATGATGAATGCTTCTACAGATTGTTCATATAGGATTGTTGAAAAACTGGGTTTATACTCTATCTATAGCATTTTCGATATTTTTTCTTTCGGCCAATTTTATTACAACCGAAAAAATAAACACGAAACTGTTCCCAGAAAAATTTGGAAATTCTGTAACGGTCACTAATTGTTTTCTTTCGCTGCCCGGCAACTAGTCCAAGAGCAAGTCTAGCACAGTTTCTGTAGCTTCAACAGTGGGGTCTAATTTGGTAATTGCACGATCATTTCGAAAGTAATCTGAGACAGAATAATTCGCAATTTCGACATACACCCGAAAAACATTTCCATATTTTGAAGTTCCGCAATGCTCAGTATTTTCTGAATGACTATGCTGTGGTTGAAAGAAACTCAATGTAATTTTTACTGATAATAGTTCTAAAGGATCTCTATCTATGTTGAAATTTTCAGACAATTTGCTTTCAATAGCGAGAAATTACAAACATCGCAATGTAAAAAAATGAAATTCCGTAGTGCATGGCCACGCCGAAAACGAATTTCAGGAGAGTAGAACAAACAAAAATAAAGATAAAAGCACTAAATACAACCAAAAAAAACATTTTCTACTGATCACCCTAACATGCATTTTAAAAATTCATGCGATACTTGTCACCAATCAAGATTCTGCGTTGTTTGTAATTTCTCGCTATTGAAAGCAAATTGTCTGAAAATTTCAACATNCCTGGGGGGGTTAGTTTTTTTTTATCATTTTGTTAATCTTCATGAGCAATAGACTAACTATTAAAAAACAATCGATCGAAATTTTGTCAATTGTATCTACATTAAAGATGCGATGTACAACTGTTTTTCAAATTAAATGAGCCTCCCCAAGCCTACTGGGTTCGCCGCCTATGGTATGATCCTTGTCAGAATCCGACAGGATCCTACTGTCTGAATGATTCTCCTGGGTTTTAAAATAATCACTTCAAACTCTCTGTGCCATGAAGTTACGCACTATTTATTTTAACCATGTTCAATTATTCAAGAATATATCACGTTTTATATTTTTCACATTTATTTTCTTTACGACATAGTCAAAAGTTGATAGAAGCTGGCGCTTTATCGTTTTTCTTTCTCTTTTTTTCTGTGATTATTTTGTTGTCATTAGAGAACGTCACGTTTTCTTTTGTCACCACGGTTGTTCTTCTTCGTCTCTATAGTAGATGAGGATTTTTGTTCTCTTATCAACAAGAATTTTTCTTGCTATTTGCTTACTTGTATCGATAACGATAACTGTTTCGTTGCTATTCATATAAAATCACATCTGAAATTTAAATCGGAAAGATGGACAAGTTTATTAGAGAATT
The DNA here is from genome assembly GCA_905331475.1 of Rotaria socialis. Lineage (NCBI taxonomy): Eukaryota > Metazoa > Rotifera > Eurotatoria > Philodinida > Philodinidae > Rotaria > Rotaria socialis. Next base: position 106,723 of record CAJNYU010000039.1, read on the forward strand.
GACACATGATGATGAACTATTTGAAAAGCAATGGCCTGCTACATTTGATCAATTACGAAAACTATACAACGAATACGACGAGAAAAATATCGATATGTCTAATGTCAAAGTGAAAATTTTGGATGCTCTCATTGATTATGCGTTTGCAGAATCGAGTAATCACCGTGAACCGATTTCTGTCAAATTTACGTTCATCGACAACGTTGCTAAAACCTTAACTGATGATCCACTACCACCACTCGATGAAATGGTTCGTATTTTGCGACGTATTCTCGATACAAACAATCTATTCAATAAGTGGTATCTAGCCTGCATTGCAGTACTTCACTATAAACTTAAAATATTTGAACGTTTATCATCGACAAAATCAAGCGATTTAATCGAATCGATTTTTCAAAGTTTAGAAAAGCAGTCATTTTCAAATGAACAAACAGATAGTGCAACACAAGAGAAGTGGCGAAATTTTCTATCACGAGAAATGTTTTCAGCATTGTTGACGGATACCAATGAATTAAATATTGAAGAAACCATGCTTGTAATGCGACCTGCTTATCAACAACTTTTTCGGCAAGTCAAATAGATTTCGCCACAGTCTGTATGAAGATTTAAAGTCAACAAGAAAAATTATAAGTAGACTGTGGGCGTAAACTAACATAATAATTTACCTATACATTCACACCCTACTTTGAAATATATATTGATCCTCAAGTTTTATTTTGTATGAGAACTTAAAACATATTGACACATTCTATCTAATGCAGTACATTTAATTTTAATTGTTCTATTCTAAAGGTATGCTGCTCGAATGAGTCACCAATCACGGATCTGGTCGGACGTGGTATCAAAATTAGCACGACAATTACCAACAGTATTCGATAAATATCAAAATCCAAGCGATACTCGAATCGATCTAGTCGAATGTGTAAAAGAACCGATTTCAAATGACTATGTTGCTCTACTTGTAAAATCTTACCAAAAAAATGTTCAACTGTTCAAAATGAATTCATCAGAAATTCCGATTGTGATCGAAAAACTTCTATTGATCAGTGAAATAGATAGAGCACACGATTTTCTCTATAAAATCATTATCGAGCATTTCGATTCTGCCACGGATATAATTGAGCCTTTAATACGTATGTTAATGCGCACATGTCCTATGGTTAACATGGATCGTCGGAATGAATTATGTAAACAAGTTATATCATCGCTTGTCCGTAAATTGGGCGATAGTAAATGTAACAAAAAATTGGCACCACTTTTTTTCGATTTTATTCTTGTAACACTCGATTTGCATGTCATGGAGGCACCTAAGTGTGCTGAGCGTTTACTTAAAAAACCTGAATTCTATCCATGGAAAGAACTAGCACCGAAATTCAAAGATCTCGTTCGGTCATGCGTTGCCTACGATACATTCGAAATTAAAACCTATTTTAGTGATCTTGACTCACTTAGCGAGATTCTTGAACTGGTCGCCAATAGAGCTAAAGCAAACGCTCCCATTTTTCGAGCAACCCATCATGAAGCACTAGAAGCAATATATCGTTGGTCGACAGCATCAACCGATAATACTAGTACGAAGATACGGTGCGCACATGTTTGCAAGATGGGAGGACAACTATTACAACTCATAGATCAAAAACAAGTTACTGCCGACATTTGCTCTCGATTAATTAAAGCACTTGAACAGAGAGTTATCGATAATGAAGATGAAGAATGGTCAGAAGAAACCAATCAAACGATGAACTCATTCTTCATAGTAAGAAAACCTTAGGAAATTATTTGACGAATGTTTGTTGCATTTTAGAAACTGGCAGGACAAGTAGGAACTTATATTGAAGTTCTTAAAAATTTACCATATGAAGTTCATGGTCAATTGGCTTCATTTATTTTAACTGCACTTAAACGTCCACATCAGAATGAAAATGGACAAATGTCATTCGAATATAGTGCAGCGATGGCTGTTTGGTTTAAAATTGCACAGTTTTTAAATAATACAGCCGATGCTCGCCTGTATGAACCCTGCCTAAAACAATTACGATCGCTTGCATGTGACGACGAGGAAACGAAAGCTTTTGATTGGTCGACTACATTTTGGAGTATTGCAGGTATGAAAATACCGGATATGGCTGCTGATCATGTTGAAGAATTTCTAAGTGATTTGATTGATCGAAAACAAACACATATGATGGCTCTACTTCCAGTAAGTGTTTATTTTTGTTTAGATAGTCTGCATGAAAATGTACTTGAACAATAACAGATGAGCATAACTGACAAAAATAATGCAGACAGCTTAAAGAGAAAAGATTCCATACGTACAAAAATATTGACGCCTGCATCATCTCGATACAGCTTAGAAATTTCTTGAATGATGTTTCCTTTTTCGTTTCAATAGTTAAATTTGATCACTAACTAAAAGTTGAATGCTATTGGGCAATACTATTTCGTTGTAATTCATATTTGTTTAAGCAAAATATACGTTTGAACACCTACGTATCGAGAAGCGTGTATAAAATTTAGTACAATAAATATCTTGAATTAGACATTTTTAACCATTTTATCAAAGAATTGAATTTACAATAAAACATTCGTAGCACATATCTCCTGAAAACTATTGACGACATAATCTTTCCAAAAACAAAATTCATATGATCAGGCAATTGATGAGAAATTGATTGAATGTAAAGTATACTTTTCAAATTGTACAAACCTCAATTGAGCATCTTCTTTCAATTGAAAATAACTCAGACACATTGAAAAACACTTCTCGCAAGTCATGCAGTCATTACTTACCGAGAATATCTGATTCTCCGAATAATCATGTAAATGGTATTGAACAGCTAATAATATTTTTCATATCCAGATATCAACTTTTATCTCACTTTTCAGACGCTCTACTCTAAACGTCCTGATCCTTATCACGCTCGATTAGACGAATTAATCGATGGCATGTTTTCTGGAGATATTTCATATGTATCATCATTGGGACACCTCTTTTGGGCCATTACCAAAGAACATCCTGAATTAATTACAGAAAAACAAGTCAATCATATATTTGCTTCACTCAAGGATTATAATGGTACTTCCCACGAACTGCATCTTATTTTTCAAGGGCTCGGTTTCGTGGCAAATGCCCAACCGCATTTATTTCACAACCATCAAGATGTACTCTTGCGTTTTATTCTTGAACAACAAAATCTATCAGCGTACACATGTCTTCAACACTACTTAGTTGCGTCAACTATTGTCGATGGTGAAAAACGAGCCAATGAAGCACTTACATTGTTCATTGATCTTCTGAAACGTGATTCCGGTATTGCAAATGATATTCGAAAACAAATTTTCTATGCATGTCAATCGATTGGTATCATTAATAAGCAAGCACTTGAAGCTAAGAAAGCAGATTTCGAAGCATTTAACTCGCAACCAGAATGCCGCACATTACTCGATTTTATTAATGGAAATAAAATGAGTGAAGAAAATCAAGCAGCAATAAGTCGAAATCGTGAAGAAATCGCACAAGTGGAGAAACGTGTCGTTAAAACTGAGAAAAATGTCAACATGGTAACAAAAGTGGTTCAACGACAAGAACTGAAGGTAAAGTTTCTGTTCATCATAGAATATATATTAAAAAAGCAAAATGACAAAGCTCTAATACCCAAACGTATAGGATCCATGCAATAAATATTTTCCATTCTTATAGATGCTGAAATATCAACTTGAGCAACAAGGATCCGATGCAGAATTCGCGGATCTATCGACGAGCAGTGAAACTAATCCTAGCACTAAGGATGTTGCTATTGCATGGATTGATCGTATTGACTCGTCCCTTGATACTATCGTTCTTGAATTGCAAACAGTCAGAGAGGAATTACGCTTGCTTCGTCAACATTTTCTTAATAAATAAATAAATAAATAAATAAATAAATAGTAATAACATATCAATATATATTTATCTCTATACAGGTCACTAATCTTAGTGCACGTGTTGATTCAGTTGATACACGTTTGAACGATGTTACTGAACAAGTGCAGGTACAGGCAAAAGAAATTGAACGAATCGATTTAAAAACATTGAGCTATGTACCAGCTGAATGGGGTCGTCAAGTAAGCAAGTTACTTAATCAACGTGCAGATAACGATTGGCGTTTACTCGGAAAACGCTTCGGTTATTCGACTAGTGAATTACGACACTGGGCTCTTCAATCCGATCCATCTATGAGTTTAATAAATGAATGGTTTGTGACACACAAAACTGATGAAGCAACCTATGGATTAGTCAAGATGTTAGATGAAATTGGTCGACAAGATGTAGCGAAAATTATTCGAGAAGCAGTTGCAGAAGCCGGCGAACTCATTCCTGATGACATGCCTTTTGAAATCAAACGTCTTCCACCGATCTTTCTTTCGTATCAATGGGGATGTCAAAAAGCTGTAACAACATTGAAGACTCATCTTGAAGAAGCTGGTTATTCATGTTGGATGGATATTGGACAAATGGGTGGTGGTGATAAGCTGTTTTCTAAGATTGATGCTGGTATTCGTGGCGCAAAAGTTGTTATCTGTTGCATAAATTCGGCATATAGTCAATCAGACAATTGCTTACGTGAAGTTCATCTATCTGTTAGTACCGGTAAACAAATCATTCCTTTACAAATGGAAAAACAAACATGGCCACCTGAAGGTGCTCTCGGTCCAATTATGAGTGAATATTTATTTATTCGTTTTTATGATCGTAAATCGAATTCGGACAACTATTGGCCTGCAGATCGATTTACTGAACTTCTTGGTCAGATTCGCTATCATGTAGCGCCAGATCCCGATATGATTAGTGAACGATATAAGGATTGGTTTGTACCACATGTCGATAATTTGATCTTTCTTCAGCCAACGTCGCACGATAAAAATGGTAAACAAGTCGAATTAAAAGATGATACTCCACTCGTCGTTATTCATCCGCAAGTTATGATTTCATATCAATGGGATCGTCAAACTGATATTGTTGCTCTATATAAACGATTGACACAATTGGGTTATCGTTGTTGGCTTGATATATTTCAAATGGGCGGTGGTGATTCCTTATTTGAAAAGATCGATGATGGAATTCGTAATGCTAAATGTGTACTTGCTTGTGTAACTCCGAAATATACGAAATCGATCAATTGTCGACGAGAAATGTCATTAGCCGATGCACTTAGTAAAACGATTGTACCATTACTACTTGAAGATACAAATACATGGCCACCACCAGGTCCTATGGCACTCGTATTTACCGAAAAGCCGCACATTGATTTTCGTCATCCGAATGAAAATATTCCAGATGGACAGGATATTTGGTCATTGAAACAATTCGATCAAGTACTTGCTCGTTTGAAAATAGCCGTCCCCGAAGTGCAAACCGAGAAGCCTCGAAAACATTTGCTCGATATGAAACGACCGACAACAGCATTAGGACAATCCGAACATAAAAAACGACCAACACGCGTTCAAAGTGCACCAAGTGTTCCACAGAGCCGAGCCTGTTCTATCATGTAAAAACTCACGTTTTGGATTAGTATAATGATTTCATCTGATTTAATATTTCCGACAATCCAAATATTTACCATGAATATAATACTAATTGATTTTATTTCAGATGTATGCCTTTGAATTGTACAACAATTCAGCTTTATATGTATGCTAACTCTAATGTTATGATGTTTAGAATGATGAAAATGAGCTGTAATGAATCTCTATCGCAATTTAGTTTCTTGTTCGTCAATGTTTGCTTATCATATTGGATCTGACATTAATTTCTAATTGTGCTTTTAATTCGGTTCTATTGTCTGTAACGTGCCTATCCGTTACAATTTTGAATTGGAGATTTTTCTCAAAATATATTATTCTCTTTAAAAATATGATAATGTTGCATTACACAGTCGTCGAATTTGATGTCAATATATGCGATTGTTCATAGATTTATTCGTTCACCTTTTTTTTCTGACACTTATTAGATTGTGAACATGAAGCATTCAGAAGATGGATTTCACAATTCTGTAAGACAAGCTTCTTAATTAATTAATAGCAATGGCGCTTCCAATAGCTTACACATATTCTTTTGATTTCTCGAAATTGTATTTCCTATATTTCGGTTAGATTAAATATTGCTAATGAGTCGAAACCAGAAATACTATTGTTTACACGAAGCATAATAAAATATTGGCAATGCTTAACTGCAAGCAAAACTATCTTTTTATTTCTTAGAAGTTTAAATACAATTACAAAATGCCTTTATTTTTGTAGAATATAATTTGGCGGAATGATTTACGAAATAAAATATATTAAAATAGCTTTATAGTTCTATTAAATATCTCATTAATATCGTTTAATCTCTACGAAGAATACCTTTCAAGAAACTGTTTTATTCGAAAACAAGAGAGTAATAATAAATCTAGTGATAAATATTATCTTAGAATTTTTGTCTCCCTTAAAATGAGCGGGCACATTTTAAATTCAAAATTCACATTTATACTGATTCTTAACTCGTGGTAATCGTTAGTTTTCTCTTTTCTCAAACTTGAAGAAACACTTCCATACTATCAGGCCACCGAAAGCACAGTTAGATTTTCTTTTTCTACGAAGATTTATCGACTACTTAAAATAATTTCAACTACGATTGTACAGTTCAATTATAAAAAACATTCATCCTCTAGTCTAGATGAAACACGAGCAACATTTTTTTCCATATTTCTTAAATCTGAATGATTAGCTGGTAAAGTACGACGAAAGATGTTGACTGTTTCTGTATAATAATATTGTGCTTTTTCATAATTACATTGATCCTCGTAAATACTAGCCATATTTTCCATTGTCATGATAACATGAGGATGACAAGAATGAAGTGATTTGTTATAGGTTTTTAATGCTAATTCATAATGTTTTAATGCTGAATCATTCTCATCAAGGCAAACATACATATTGGCAACATTGTTGTATGATACGTCAATATCAGAATGGCCAACAGGAAGATGTTTCTCACGAATATGCAATGCTATTTTTTATGATACTCCAATGCTTCCGAATATTCTTTTCTCATCTTGATAGACATTACCCATGTTATCAAGACACATTGCTACGTCTGTATGTTCTTCACCATGGTTTTTCTTCAAAATTGTCAATGCCTTTTCATATGACTCAATTGCTTTAGTGTGATCGCCTAATCCATGATAAGCAATTGCTATACTATTATAAACATTGATCGTATTCACATTGTCTTATTTCATGTTTCGACGAGAGCTGACATCGTGCAATTTTGCATACCACTTCAAACTCAGCTGATAGTTTTTTTGCTCACTTACTACAATGCCTAGGGCATGATAGCATTCGGAAATATGTGGATGATTACTAGTTAATTGTTTTAAATAAGATTTATAATAGATTTCAGCTTGATTTAGTTTACCCGTATCTTGCAAGATACCTGAAAAACAGTCCAAATTTGTGTCACCGTTACCTAATTGTCGTTGCATGCGTTCAAAGAGTGATTGTAATTGTTGATCATTATTCGAACAAAGACTCAAACGAATATTCCAAATTCCATCCTCGTCAAGGTTTGTATCTTTTATTCGAAAAATTGATCCAATCATGAAAAGTATTTATTCTTCTTTAGTGAACTCACTGAAGTACGTTATGTCACTGAAAGCTTTAACATTTCTCAATCGAGAATCTGCATCAATCAAAGCTGGAGCTGGTAAGAAATCTATAAACCGGTCCTGTCCAGCCGGTTAAAAAAAAATTATCAGTCGGGTTCGACCGGACATAAATTACTCTTGAACCGGTGAAATTCCGGCAAATCGGACAACAACTGATGGAGTTAATTCTTTGAAAATTGTTTCAGATAGCCAAAATACGGTAAAAACTGATAGAGCGAGTTCCAGCAATGATATCAATTAGTTAATGGTTAAATAGGCCTATTCAAATATTATGACTCAGCTCCTCACATTATAAATGCTGATAGCTGAATACTTCAAATTTTCTGATCAGGCCTCTAAGGAAAAATATTTTGAAAATATACTTTAGAGAATTTACATTCTTGATTAAATATAATGAAAGCTATCAACAAATCTGTAGAAAAGAAAAGATAGACGTTTCAAATTTTATTATGAAATCATCTTTTTACAACAATGCATGATAAAAAGATAACACTGTCGATAAAATAGAGTGCATCGACCAACCAAATTGATCAGCTATCGCACTTTCGTTGATTTCTCTTTACTGTGAAGGAAAATGAGATATATTGCTTGTGTTTATGATGACAATCAAATATTCCTTCTGAACTACACAAAATTTTCCATCATCAACAGTTTCGTGAGACTTCCTATATATATATGTATTGATAGCACAATTTCATTATATCTACTTCATGGAAAAATTCATAAAACATTTTTTTAACAAAAATAGAGCTAAATGAAGACAGTTATTTTAAAGTTTCAATCGGTGATTTTCCGGTATTTACCGGTCCGGTCCGGTTCCAGCGCTGGTCCGGACACCAGAAGATGATGAAAACGACGATAGTGGCCTAAAAGATTAAAAATAAATATTTATCTAAAGATTTTTTAAAACTTTCAATCAACATAGACTCTATGTTTCAAATAGAAGACCCCCTTTGAAATTTCATCTGCTTTGTCATTATAGAAGACCCCGGGTCTTTTATTCCAGGAGGAGGCTTAGTTCAAATGAATAATGCTTATTGTGGAAAATCAAATGAACATATGTTATGCAGTCTTCTTCGTTTGAAATAAATCATTGCTCATTTTCTCTGCGTAAACTAAAACGATGAATGACTGTTAGATTTTATACAAATTTTGACAGTAGAAACTTACCGAACTTTTTCTGGTATCAATAAAACATCTAAATATTATGCGTACAGTTTATTTCAAAAATCAAGCAGAGTTTGAAACAAATAGATTAATACTGAGTTTAGATATTTTATGGTAATATCTAATTACGAATTCATATTCAGTTCGTTAATCATGTCGTTTGCATATAAAAATTGTTTCGCATTATGATCATATCAATCACAGTTTTGTACTTTAAAGATTTCAACAATGATTGTTTTGTTCGAATATTTGATAATTCTGTGCCAAAACAAAGTAAGTATTCGGAAAATCATTGAAGCATTAATAATATTTATCAAGATAAAATAAACTTTCCAAGAAAGCTAGAGAAAATTTTTAGTAAACTATTAATATTTTTTGATCACTGACGTGAATAGTCTATTTGTGCGTTTTTCAGTGTAGTTTTTTTTTATTCATTCTCATAACTTTGCAATAACGAATTTAATGCTAGTAGAAATTTATGCAGTTTGTCATAGATGTCATAATACCGTTACGCTGGGTATCGTGATTTCCAAGTCATAATACCCATCAAATTCTTTTTGGGGTATTACCCCTAAGGTATCCACTTTTACTTAACTATATGTTTTAAAGTTGAAGAATTTGGAGGAGCTGCCTAACCCCACATAAAATAAGAACGAGATTTTCGAAGAATCCATTCATGACTTTGAGTCTGCTACAAGGATACCTGTGTTTGTTAAAACAATTCCTGAGGTTGCTAGAAGTATACCTAGGGTTTCTAGATGCATTCCTGTGTTTGCTATAAGAAATTGAGTGCTCCGAGATGTATAGGGTCATTTGTGTGAAAGTTGGTTTGGATACCTGTAACAAGATGAGGCACAGTTGCAGTAACCTGTATGAAGTATCTAACAGCTCAGGTATGTGTTCCGGTACCTGTGGTGTGTCACGAAGGACTCCACTCGTACTGGTAGCAACGTGAGGCAAGGGTGTCGGAAGCCGAGGAATAATCTTAGCAACCTGATGCATGGTTTCAGCAATTTCACGCATTCTTTTAGAAGCCTAAGATATTCATGCATTAGCGCCCGACTTGCTTCCAGCAGCGACAGCCTTCCATCTATCAATGTTACGCATTGTCAGGAATCCAGGGAATGCTCCTAGAAATCATAACTTATGCCACACATTTCAGCCTCAGTAATATGCGTGTCTAAATTCAAATTATTTAAAAGACAATTCAGATAAAATGATATTATTTGCATTTTCCTGTAGCAATATCTGTGCCTTAAGCTTTTCCGAAATGTTACTGTGCAGTACATGAATCAATTATATTCAAATTCGAATTGAGCATCTTATGGAAATTCCAGTTGTTTTTGTGTATTTCTTCGAGGATATCCAAGTTGTTACGCTTTCGGGTAATACCCCAAAACAACTCAAATTCCTCAACTTTAAAACATACACTTAAATCAAAGTGGATACCCTATAGAGGTGTCAATTTACAGTTTATTTAATTTAAATTTAACTTCGTGAAAAGTTAATTTAATTTAAAATTAAATTCTATCAAGTTAAATTTAAAATAAATTTAAATTTTTTTGATACAAAAATTTAAACTTTCAGAATTTGAATTTAATTTAAATTAAATTTTTGAAAATTTATTTCTCGATTTAAAAATTTTTTTTAAATTTAAATTTTAAATTTAATAAATTGTTTGGATGGATACACATCACTGCTACGAGAGAAATACGTGACTTTAACAGTAGTAAATACTAAATGAGAGGAAAACCTAGTATTTTAGGTTAATATTTATTCATAATAGTCAAAATTTCTCTACAGATTACGCAGGATCCGTCATCTTTCTTCTTCAGAATACTGGGATACTCATAAAAAGATATTTAATAGCACAATTCATAGAAGAATGATTAGTTTTAACTTTAGAAAACAGGAAACATACTCAAATTTGACTTTAAATAGCAGCAATCAAGTCAAAAACTATGTTTATCTGCTAGTTTTCCAAATTTAACTAATTTGAATTTCAAACAATTTAATTTAAATTTAAATTTCTTGAATTAAAATTTATTTTAAATTAAAATTTTTGAAAATTTATTTCCCGACTTAATAAGTTTTTTTAAATTTAAATGTGACACCCCTAATACCCTAGGGGTAATACCCGAAAACAACTCAAATTCCTCAACTTTAAAACATATAATTAAATGAAAGTGGATATCCTAGGGGTAATACACCGAATGTTTATAAAGTAGGTTTAGCCGGAGAAAAAGTCGTTACCCGGTGTAACGGGATTATGACATCACTCTCCTGAGTATAGCATGTGACTTGGAAAAATAACTTCGAAACACCACATCGAGAGAATAAAAATGAAACTATCGGTGCATTTAATAGATATTGATCGAGTCTACTTGAACTAATTTTCACAAAACGAAAAAGTATTACCCTTTTTTTCAGGCAGATATTTTACGTCTCTGATTTATATCAGTATTTATTCGACCAATCATGTTATGTGTGTCAAAGAAAAGTTTTTCTTCGGAAAATATATGATACGAAAAAGTAGATCAATTAAAATCTTTATAGATATTATTTTTCATATGAAATAAAAATGCTTGACTTTTCAAAAAACAAGAAAAACCCTCAATTTTATCTCGAATAAATCATAATATTGATGGTTCAAAGAAATAAACTAAAGTTTTGTTTTGTATTAGCAATTTGCTGAAGTTTCGTTTTACTTGTCATCGATAATTGACAATTATTTAAATAGACAATTCGTAATGATTGATTTTTTCAACATACTCATTAGATAATACACAGATGAATCGTTTATTAAACGATTATTTTCCAAATTCAAATGTCTAAGAATTGTACTATCATGAATCAATGCTGAAGCTAATTTTTTCACACCATAATAACTTATTCGATTACTTGCTAACCACAAGCTAACGACCGATTTATTTTTTAAGAGCATTTTAGTCAAATGCTTCGCACTATTATCATTTTAATTAGTCTATTCAAGATCAAACCAACTGAGATGTGAATTATCTAATGAAAGGCTTTCGGCGAGATATCGAATATCCGTTTCAGATAAAACATTTCGATTTAGAGAGAGCATTTCTAATGTTGTATTACTTTGTAAACATTCGGAAAATTTAACTAAACCTTGAGAAGTAATTCGATTATATCCTAAATCAAAGCTTTGACATTTTTTATTCATAATTGCTAGTTTAACACAAGTTGAGTATTATCATTAGTTACATATTGATTACATAAGGAAATTTTAGAATCGATTGAACATCGATTAATGAAATCTTCAATCTTGACAATATGACACCCGGTAGTTGCTGAATAAAATTCAATTAATAAAAAAAAGAAAAAGTCTTTTGAATTTTAACTTACATAGTCGTATTTTCTTTTCTTTCAATAGATGATGATTGATCATGTTTGGATTTGAATCATGAGAATCGGCGATTTGTTAGGATTTTAAATCTATTATCTGTCCTTTCCATGAACATTTATTATTGCCAGTTAAACAGGATACAATTGCTTTTGGAACATGCATTATCGATGTGATCACTAAAATATTTTTGTTTTATTCTAGTTTGCTGCCAAAATATACATTTAACTTGCAGTTGATTGAAAATATTTTGATTAGTCAACATTTTAAAATATTTGTCTGTTCACATTTGACGATGTATTGGACATGTTAAACTTGCACTTAACCATAGTTTAATGCAGCAAAAGCAAAACATATGTTCACATATTGCTAATATTGGTTTCTTGGATGGATTTGAATAAATAGTACAAATAAGTTTTGCATCAATGAATAATTCGTTTTCGTATTCGTACTCATTATTGCTTGACATTTGTAATCTATGAACCAAACTATAATTTTTTACCGAATTATCTTATTAAAATATGAATCAATATTTTTGTCTTATTGAAAAATAGACCGAGCTTTGTATGAATACACTGATGAATAAAATATGATTGTTTACCTTCATATTTTTAGATGCACATCAGGCTTCTTATTTTATACACGTAAGTAGACATGAAATTTTCTTTTCATGATAGCCAATCGTCTATACCTTTCACTGATCATTGTTCTTTTCAGATCAATAAAGAAAATAATTCGTGAGCTATTTTCGAACTAAAAGTTCATCGAAGTCGATCATCATTTAGTCTGAATATCATGTCTATAAAAGTAACATCGATGATTCTGCATTTCCAGGAGAAAAAAAATCGATAGTATTAATAATACGTAGACTATATATTTTAATTGCTTTCTAATACGCTTATTCGACTTTTTTAAAACTTTCATTTACTAAAAAACATATTTGAGAGAAAATATTCATTCGTTTTAGGAATGAATTGTCTGAATCTAGTCGATTCTTTCTATGCGATGCACATAGTTTTACGCACATTTTTTTGCGATTCATACTTTTATATTACTGAGATTAATTTAAATGTACCTTTCATTGGATACAATGCACAGCCATATTATTTATGAGATATAAGAAAACTTCAACATTTTTGCCATATTATTAAGTTTCGTCGCTATCTGATGCACTGCTTCAAATAGCATATTTTCGATGCGTTTATAGAACAAACTGCCATCAGTGTTTGTATATCAAGATATTTCTGTGTATCGACATCCATCACTGATATTCTAAAGAGATATTTATAATCAATAGTATTCATTTGTGGGTGCGTCTTGGACTTTAGTGTGTATGTGGAAAATATTTGTCAGGTATTACGACGATTATTCTGTGGAGGAAATTTCATTTCTTGATTGTGTACACTCGAATATTCGCCATGAATTCATTCGTTATTAAATAAGATATGCCTTTAGTAGATGAACTCATAGATAATATTTGGCATTGTATTTTTTCTCAATTATGATATAAAGAAAAACAACATTAGATATTTGATTTTGAATTTATATGATTTATTGCACTACGCGGGGATGTTTTTTCGATCTAGAGTCAGATGACGATGAAAAATAGTTCGACGATCACGTATAGTACTCCAAGAGTTGTATACGATTGAAGTGAAAAGGACATCTTATCTCAATAGTAGATTCACAACAGATCTATGTAAATATTTCTATATCGTAATAAGTTTTAAAGGTTTGAAATATTTTTGCATTTCACATAAATATTGATCACCTTGTTATTGGTCTAAATTTTTATTGAGAATATGCGTACAGGAATCTATATTCGAGATCTTTTTTATGCGAACATGTTAAGCGGGTCTGACACTATAAGAAACAACAAATATACGAATTAAGTTACAGATACATTTTTTCTTCGTTAAGTGTTTTTCATTTGTTCAATGAACTGAAAGAAATATTTTACATTCGTTTGACATGCGTTTTGCAGGTAGATTTTGCGAGTGGAAAAGAATCAATGTCAAATTAGCCAATTAATGTTTACTCATCTTGACCTCGTTGTTTTTACAAATTATTATATTAATGCAAAATGCATACTCCTTGTCGACTGAAAAGACAAAACAATTTGTTTATCTGTTAGAGGACATTTTCGATAATACTACCATAGATTTTTTTATTTAAAAAATGTTTCTTCTACAGAAAAAAACAGATCATTATTTAATAAGTTAGATTGAAATATTTATTATTTTAGCTAAATCTTGCTACGTCAGTTTTCGCAATTAGCTTGTAACGACAATCGATCACATGCATTCCGAATAAGTAAAAAGGAATGCCACCATTAAAATCGTGCGAAAACAGAAGAGACTAAATTTAAAGAAACATTCTTAACAAACTCCCATTTTTTATATAACTCCATAAAGATATTCTTCGTACTAACAAGCAAAAGACATGATGAAAACAGAATCATATACGAACAAAGTTTACGATGATTTTTGAAAACAATCATATAGATTCTTTCTGTATTGTTATCGATCAACCTATAAAACTATTTGATACAACCAATATGTATTATCTTTCGTATTAGTTTTGCATACATTCAAGTAGTATTGCCGATTATAAATCTTCAACTTACACATGAAAACATCCACCAACGCGTTGAAGTACCTTATAACAATCCTAATTCTTCTAGAAAATAGACCAGACTATATAAAGAAAAGTGAAGTTATCCTTTTCGTGGCAGTCGTTCGAAATTAAATTAATTTTTTCTATCGGTTTAGTCTTCATTGTCTATCTAAATAACTTTTATGATGCACTAATTTTACCTACAGTATGAATCTTATTTAAATTTCACAATTGCTTTTGAAATTTCTATTTAACCCAGAATTATAATGCTGCACTAAAAGAAGAAGCAGCATCGGGTATGTATTATAAATATTTATTATGTTTACTCTATGTTAATTTTTGAACGATAATTCTCTACCATTAGCTGAACTCAGCCCAGAACAGATGGGTAAATGTTAACTGCTCGCTACTTTTATTTTTAAATGGAATTTCTATTTCATTTCAGGAGGTCATTATCAAGGTGATATGATTTTTCCGGAAGATGTATCAGTAAGAAAGAACTGCTGCTTTAGTTTCGTAGTACGTATATACATATATTCATTTGTTTTTATACAAAGCGTGGAGCGGCACATCGGCCATCATCACAGCGATGGCCTAATGGTATAATACCCTATGATATGACATCATCTATTTGTTAGTATTTCTTAAGTTCTCTTTTCTTTCGATAATCTGTGTTAATCTTAAGTTGTCAATCATTCATTATTGATTGTTGATGCTATGCGACGTATGGAGAATCTAACACGAGTAGGAAATCGTTCGTGTATTCAATTTCGACCGAAAACTAGCAATGATGCAATTTTTATTACAATTCAGAATGGAACTGGTTGTTCCGCTTATGTATGTATACATTTTTATTTTAGACAAAAAACGATTCAACCAACAATAGTTTCTTTTTTAATACAAGGTTGGATATCTTCAAAATATTACTCTAAATCGTACTGTTACTTTAATGCATACGCCAACTTCCACTTGCATGATAACTGGAATTATTCAACATGAACTTCTTCATGTACTAGGTATTTAATACTAACTTAATTTTTGTTGAAAAATTCTCAGTTTTAATAAAAGGATTTTTTCATGAGCAATCTCGTCCTGATCGTGATGACTATGTTTCCATTCAATGGAATAATATTTTAACTGGTAACTCATACTATTTCTATAATAAGCAATCCTTAAAACAGTGAACTATTTTTAATTAGGTACTGAGTTCAATTTTGAGAAATATACCACAGAGGATATTGACACTCTCAGGACATCATATGAATATGGATCCGTTATGCATTACCAAGCAAATGCCTTCAGTGCGAATGGTTTAAACACGATTATACCTACGAAGGATCCTAACGCAGTGCTTGGACAACGTATTGGTATGAGTCCTATTGATATTCTTGAGGTTCAACGTTATTATGGATGTGTTCCAATTCCGTCAGCAGCAGTACATCAACAAAATACAATATCCATGAGTTCAACTATTAGTATGGGAATAGTTCTAATACTTTTACTTCACTAGTTAATATTTGTTAGTATTCTCAAGTTCATATTAAGAAATATATTTATTGAAGAACATTGAAAATCCCTTTTTAATTTCATCACAAAAGTAGATATTTCTTTTTTGAAAATTGTTTTTTCCTTAGTTTAAAATAAATTGTCCATTATTTAATAAAAAATAGTAGATATTGGATGATTAATTGTATAGTTCTAGTTCTTCTATTCGAGCATAATGACGTCCTTCTATGACAGACGGCTTTATTAATTTATCTAAGACAAACTAAAAACTGCGATTACAATTTTCAATGTACAATTATTTATAAAATTGCGATTATTAATGAATCGGGCAACAAGAATATAACGGAAAACTGAGGGTGTGGGTGTGGATGCAACTATACAAAGGGTCCTTTCACATCTACTCACACCTACAGCCTCAAGATTAAATCTAAACAGTCCATTGTATAATATGCATCTATATACTGTATCGAGCTTAGTTATAGACTACTGCTGAATATATGATTAAAAAAACATTTTTGACTGGTATATATATATAATAATAATAATAAACAGTATTGAAAAATTATCAGAAAGAAAACATTGAAGGTATGCACAATGAGTCGTGCTTATTTTTTATTATTGATTATCACATGCAGTAAAATTGTGGTACCTAGAGTTACATAAGGCATTTTCATTTATTTGTTCGGCTAATTTGTTTACAGTCACATTTTAATAATTCGAAGTATTCTCTAAAACAACTTGGACTAATAATGATGGTAACTCTGATGCAGTTGTCATTTGATGACAATTATACTACATTTCTCTGTTCCTCCTTTTATAATTTATCGTGTTTAAGTTCCATTATCACACCTACTGTAATATGAGCACCGTTTGGATCACCATCAAAATGCAGTACCGGTATTAAAGAAATAGCTAATTAAATCCTCTTGAAAAACTTCATCTTCAAATGCATCGTGATCATTTTGTTCTTCTTTTTTTATAATGCTATCAAATATTCATTCAGGTAATAATGTTGATGTGAAACCTACTTCAGGTTCAGTACTACCCAGGTGAATGCACCCGATACCGAATCAGATCGGATCTTATAAAATCCAACGAGTCGACAAAGTCCCATGGGGTTTCGGATTGAGGAACTACTAACGGATCCCTAGTGTTTGAATCCGGCGAACGTCCGACCAAATCCAACAACCAAATTCGATAGGAATTGCCGGAGTCGGATTCCAACGAGGTTCGTAAAGAAACCTATCGGGTTTTGACTGATTCCTGCTAGAATCGATTGGATTCCAACACTAGGGATCCGTGAGTGGGTCCGCAACCCGGATCTGCTTAGAATCCTGCAGGAACCGATCGAAATCTGATTGGATCCAGCTATCGGATTGTTCGTCCTGGGTAAGTAAAACCGATCCTGGACTGTTTTAGCATTTCACGATGACATACATTTTTCTGACATTGCACAAATCATGAATATTTTGACCAGTTTTTACAGTTATGGTTTTCTCGTCTAAGATCCTGGATAAATAAACTAATCGATGATGAAAAAATAATTTTCATTATTATATTATTACTGTTCACTCTTTTGTAGCTTCATTGACGCATTCAATAGATCCTTGTAATTGCGAAGAACTGGGTGTTCTAAGGATAATGTTCGAGCTTTGATAAAGTTGAACCAATTCTTTAACTATTTTAACAACGCCCTTGCGAACATTATCTAGTTGTATCATAAGAGGAGCTGCAAATATTGTGAATATATCTAGTAGAGAGAATGCAACGTTCGTTTTAGCCGATTGTACTTCACAGCATTTAGGAAAATGCCCTTGATAATTTAATATACGATGATTAAATTGGATTTTAATCATAATCTCATTAGTCTGATTGTGTTCAATTATATGGTTGAATATTCAACTAACTTTATTGGGTTAATCATGATATTATTAGTACGCGTGACATAAATAAAAATATTAGAGATGAGTACTTTTATTCATCAAATATTTTCAAGTGACTTGCATTTATTTATAAAGCGAGAATCACTCTGTTATTTTCATAAAGAAATTTCTTTCACGTTTACCTTACTCTGATTTTTTTAGATTCAACTCAAATCCATAATTTTGAAACATTTGATTCATTTTAGAACTTTAGTGTAAACAATTGAAATAGAAATGATGGAAATTTAAAAAGACGAACATTTATTTTTCATTGTATATTCAAAAGTTGTCTATTTAATTTGATAAATAACTTCGAGAAGGAACTTTGTCGAAGTTTTAATTGAGCTAAATATTAGTGTTGTAGTTAAACCGTCGTCGATTGTTGTAACTTCGATACAAAATACAAATATTTGTTTTTCTCAGAAATTGATCCATTTTTCAGTTCTTTATAATTTACTATTGTATTAATTAATTGAAAAAAAGTAGTTATCATTCCTTTTGTTGTGTTGATATTCTGTATTTTCCACATTATTGTTATCTATTAATATTTTTTCATATGGTTCTTCATTGTCGGATGGACATTGTCCACTAAGTCATTTATGGAACAATTTAACATACGATTATCGTGCCATAAAAATATTTATGTACTGTCGATGACGAAGAAATAGTGAAATAGACAAAAAGACGCTATACGTAGTTTCTCGTTTTAATAAACTTTTCACGTTCTCGGAAAGAACTTTCAACAGAAAAAATACTAAAGTATTTTTACTTCTGAAAAATATTGCGGTGTATCACTCTATCTTAATCCTAACTGAATCTGACATTGTTAGACATTGAGGAGGATTATAACGATTAGGCATATTATCATGAGATTTCAAATATTAAAAAACATCAGATCTCTCAACTTGTAGAACTGTAAAAATTATCCTAACACACTTATATCTGTGGTTTGCGACATGGGTACATATTAAACAGTTCAAATCGAAAAAAATGTGTAACACTTTGCTTTCGGTTCAAGATATTTTTATGTTTGAGTCTACATTCTTTGAGTTTTATTCTATCTTTACATTATTAACCTACTTATCATAATGATACGCATGGACACAGAAAAAAAGTTTAACATAGAAAAATATTTTTTTACAGTAACCAAGAACGTCATTCACATCAATGATTTTGAAATGTCTCTCTAACTAAAAATGATGGCTAGAACATTTAATCCTATCTGCCAAATTGTCTTGTATCACATTGAAAAACAACGATAAAATAGATGCAGTTATGAATTTATATAGAATATCAAAAATAAAGAATTGAATCAGATTTATCTTGTTTCTCGACTGTCACCGCCATCATAAACGTTGAAATCAAGATTCAAGGGATGTCATTGCGCTAGACTCAAGGGGGAAACAGCTGACTCCAATGCGTTGGAGCCATGGAGTCAGCTGTTTTCCCTTTGTTTAGGCTTCTTAAAACTTATAAATACCTCAATTGACACCAATAAACCAATAATATCTGCTCGATTGAAGAATTATTGTTCACTATCTTTAATTCTATTCTTGAAATTGCCTACGTGTTCCAAAAATAGGAACTATGAAATGCATCAACTCGTGTGTTGCGGTGGAGATCTACACACAACAGTTAGCGTGCAATTAAATTTGAAGTAGAATATAATTGTGAAGTATTTGCTCAGATTCCCATATATCATTCCTTCTCATCATTATCGTTAACATTAAAAATATGTCTAACTCAACCAACTTAACAGAAACTACTACATTGCTACCAACAACTCCATTAGACATAGCAATTCCTTATATCGGTCGATTTTGGATTTAATTAATATCAGACGTCGCATCTGTCATATGCTGTTCAATCGCGTATCTCGCATCGCCCTGCATAATCATATTATTATTGCTATAACCGTTTTGAATTTTATTTGTTTGAGTACGAACGTACCTTCACTGCTCTACATCTATCGGAATGGTGTTGTATGGCTGGAAGTACCATTTTTTTGTCGTATTTGGAAATTTATTGATGCTGTAACCTATGTCGGAGTAGCTAGGCTCGTTGCTTGGGCATCTATTGAACGACATATTCTGATTTTTCATGATCAATGGGTTTTAACGCGTGCAAAGCGTACACTGATTCATTACATACCTATTATATTGATTTTGGTCTATACAACCATGTGTTATCTCATTATAAATGTTACTATCTCATGCAACATTCAATACTATTAGTCATTTCCATTTTGCACCTATAGTAGCTGTGCATATAATTTTACTTTAGCTTTAGTCGAGTTTGCAACTAGTGGAATACCAAATGCGCTTATTATAGCATTTTTCAGCGTCGGTTTGATGATTCGCGTGATCAGACAAAAAAAAATTGCCTCAATAAAAATCTTAATTGTAGTAAACATCGTAAAATGACAATTCAAATGGTCTCAATAACATCTTTATTTTATATACTATATTTACCACTAGTGATTCGAGCAATCCCAGTTCTTTTCATTGAGCAAACATATGCTGCAAAAATTGATCACGCGTATGGAGGATTTTTCTCGTTTTATATCAATTTTATTCTTCCATTCATTTGTGCGGCTTCACTACCTAATCGTAAAATCAAACTTAGAAATGCGTTCCTGTTCTGGAAGAAATCAAATAATAGAATTGCTCCTCGGAGGTCGACAATATGGTTCACCAGAATACACTTTTCTGTTCGCTAATACTTTCAAAAACTGATGATACGAACGTTTCAATCTAAGTTTCTAACTTAAATATATCAATCGATTTTTTTCACAACTGTAGTTTAAAAATTTATTAATTAATTAAAAAATACAGGAGTGCAAATGTGTGAATAATAATAATAGTGGAAGGTAAAAATAGCACAGATACAATCGTATTGTGTAGTAACAAATTTACAGGCATCTGCACTTCCAATTAGACTATTAACTACGACATTGCTTATCAACGTAGCATTCTCATCTTTAGGGAACAGTTTATCGGGAAGAAGTATCAACATATTATCAATCTGAAATGCAATATTTTCATATAAAACATATTTTGATAATAGATCGTTTGAAATCATGACAGAATGAATCAATTCAGAGATTTCACAATGCAGTTCCGGAAAGCTATTTTATTTAGAATTTATAAGACCGCACTTGTTTGTCTTAATGATTATCCAGCATGATAGGTTGAGAATGATTTGGGAAATATAGGAAAAAATTTGATTAATTTTAAAAATTCGTTCTTACCAATGATATTTAATAAATTGCTATGTAGAAAATGCTCTCGTATTTTATTTAAAAATCAATAAAATCTTTCTTCAGAAAAGTGAATCGAACAGGCAAACTCGAAATTTCAAGCTTCATTTAATCAATTAAGTAGTGTATCATACATAATTATACAATACCGATCTAGTTGAATCCTCATTGAAGGGATTAACTTCTTACAAATCATAAAATATCAACAATACATGATTGGTGACGTGCGAAGTGGAGAACACGGAGTTTTAAAATTTTTAGTTTACACAATTTTCTTTGATTAAAACTGTTTTTATTTTGTTTCAGATAATAGTTATTCAAGTTCTTTGCGGATTCTTTCAAGTGCTTTTTGTCTATCATGTAATTCTGCATCATTGAAATGCGTACTATCAACTGATTTTTGCACATAATCCATCGCTTCAGTAAACCGATTTAAATTCTCCAGGCAAATTCCAATGTTAAAATGTGTTGAAGCTATATCAGCTTGATTCGATTGTGATGCTTTTTCCTGTATTTTAAGTTTTTTTTGATGATATTCAAGTGCTCTTTCGTACTTATCGTCTTGTTGATAGTACATTCCAAGAAGATCATATGTATTTACTAATGATGGATGTGTTGATGATAAATGTTCCAGCTGAATACTTAATGCGTTTTGAAATTTTTCTAATGCTTCATCAAATTTCTCTTGTTCATAAAGTATTTTTCCAATCTTATTATGTATATTTGATATTGTGACATAATCATTTAGACTTTCGCTTGACTTTGTTTGAAGTGCAAGATTATAATATAAGAGTGCGGATTTATAATTTTTTAAACTAAGACAGATCGATCCTAATTGATTATAAACATATATATATTTTGAATCGGAATTAAGTGGTATATTCATTTCATATAGATCTCGTGCTCTATCTAATTCGTTCATTTGAATTAATAATTCACCCAATTTTTCGTAACCAACGAAATCATTAAATTTATTGGATTCAATTTCAATATAACGTGATAAATCGCTTTCGTTTTGATTGATTAAGGCTATATCGACTTTCCAAAAATTTTTTTCTATTTCTTCAATCGCTTCGATATGAAATATTGCTTTGAATGAAAAAAGAATTTCATATTCCGATGGATCAAAACTATGATTTTCTAATGAAGCAAATGGATATGAACTATTTGTTGAATCGATCTTCATTCGAAACAATACAGCTATTGGAAATCCATTTGATAAAGATCTCTGAGCAAATTCATAAGCAACATCGTATTTAGTACTAGTTGAGAGAAAACCATTAAATGAGATAAGACCACCTTGACTTTGTTTTAATTCTTCGAAATATTCCAATTTCATACTAGAAACATAAAAATAGAACATGATGATAGAAAAATCTTAGGAACATGTTGAACCATAAATGTAGGACGAAAAGTGACTTGACTAATATTTAAACATTGATAGAAAATCTCAATTGTACATGACGAACGACAGCAATCGTTTAAGTACTGAATTTAATGTGATTATTTACTCCCGGAATGCTAGTAATACAAGATTCGTGATTTGAAATATTTCTATACCGCTCACCTAACTGAGAGCATCTTACATTTGATTCTAACACGACGGAAACACCTTACTAGGGGTATAACAACTATCAGATCCAAGTTCAGATCAGATCTAAGGAACAACCTGAACAGCTCTTTTGATTGGAACTAAAACTGAACTATCATACTCCTACATCTTCCTACACAATTATTATTATTATTATTAAATCCTGCACGATCCCATCGCTTCTAAATGGCAACAGTTATAAATAGGATATTTGCATAAGAATCAATATATCAAAGTCAATCAAGTAGAAAAAAACTGAATACAAGAAATTCTAAGTCTTAAATTCGCTTTATGAAACATTGATAATACACCAGAATTATTATATAAATGAAATTCTCATTAAAAAAAAAGAAACATAAACGAAATGCTTTACCCTTGACCACGAAATACGTCTACGCTCGATCTGGCTTTTGTTATTGCATAAATTTTCTCTAGTTGTTGATTGATATCATGAATAAAGAATCCCATTTGGCAAAGAATTGTAATATCTTTCGTTCGAATTGCTTTATTAAGCATATGATAAAGAAAACAATCTTTTGTATACCAATATAGAGCATTATCGGCTCTATACTCTTCTTTCAATTCTTTTAGTAATTCTAATTCTTTTGGATTTTCCGAATATAAACTTTCGCAATAGTCAACTAAATCACTAACAGCATCTTTATCATAGGCAACTTCCAGTAAATATTCTTTGAACAATTGATTTTTTATAAATAGTAATTGTTCTGGGCTTAGTTCTTGCATAAAATTTAATGGAGCTGTTTGAAATGTATTTAAATCATTTTCCCATTGTTTAGCATCAGCTTTTAAATGTTCACATATTGTCGATAAATCAGTATAAATACCTTTAACTTTTTTATATTTATCACCTAAATATTCATAATTGGACTTCTGTTGACAATATATATAAATAAGAGCAATTTGAGAGTATGATTCAATTTCTTTCATAATAGCTTCACCAAGTTTACCAGAAGAGATAAGGAAAATGTTTCCATCTTTTATTTCTTCAATCCATTTAACGCATTTTTCCGAATCAGTAAATGTTCGTATAGTACGCGCTACTTGTCGTAACTGAACTTTTGAATTGAGAGTATCATTATCAATATTATCTGTGGTTGCATCAACCCAGACGACAACTATGTTTTCCATGGGAAGATATGGTCGTACAGAAGTTTTAGCCGTTTCAATTTCGAGTGGATCTAAATATAAATTAGAATATTTCATTGAATTGGATACAGTTGCATACGAATCTTCTATGGCCTCTTAGTAGTAAACTGCGTATGAATTATCGAAACTCTTTCTATTTACGAAAACTATGCGAGCCTTGTCGTATATGTTACAGAATTGAAAAGAGATTTACTTATAAAAATAATCAACAGAAGGATCGTAAACAACAAGTTTTCTTCCTTTCAAAACGGAATGCAATTTTTAAGAACATACAAAAATTAGACTTGCATCTGCATAAAACTATCAATTCTAGATCTCGTTTTCTCTTGTTAAACGCGTAGAAGAAAAATTGAAAAATGAATATAGACAGGAAATTCCCTGAAAACGATGAGATAGATAAATTTATTGCCGTATTATTTGAAAAGACGGATATAGTTAATAAAAAAAAACAATTTAACCAATTCATACATAAATGCAGTTTCAAGAAATTTGTTGAGATTCACTTCACAAATACTTTTATCGAGTACTAATTAGATGTAACGGTTCTATCTACTAATCTATATATTATCAAAAGAACAAAAACTACTTACATTTGTCTGCGTTTCGCCCCCTAGGATCAGGTATTGATTCTGAATCGTCATCACTTGAACTACTTTTATTCTCCAAGTGTTGAGCAGTATTGCCGTATGGTTTTGGACTTACTCCAGCAGATGTTGATGAATGGCGAAAGTGGAATTCATCTTCCTGAGTTTGATGATCCTTCTCATTTATTGTAGATGATAATGAAGACGAGTCAAGTTCTTCTCCAGTATGATTATCCGTTAATACCGGAAGATTAATACTTTTCGTTGCCGACGAAATTCTCGATGAAACCATTTCAATATTTTCTTCTGCAGGCTGTTGTGTAGGACTACTTTTACGAGTGGAACTCGATGTTACTGACCTACTGGATGAACGAGCAATATTTTTTGCAGTGGGTTCTTCTTTTGCATTTGCGGTTGCAAAAAAATCTTTCATTGATGAATCATTGGACGAAATAGTACTATCATTTTTTTCAATATAATTTTTTTCATCAGTCGGTTCTTCGAAAAATTCTGATTCCGACGAACTGTTCGATGAAAGATCATTAGTTTTACCGATTGGTTTTTCTTCCGCAGTATTGTTTTGAAACGAATCGATTCTTGGTGAATTAATGGGTGAAGTAGTATTATCACTTTCGTCGATGTGTTCTTGTTTAACATGGACTTCTTCAGAATGCTCCGATTCCGACGAACTGTTCAATGAAAGATCATTAGTTTTACCGATTGGTTTTTTTTCCGCAGTATTGTTTTGAAACGAATCGATTCTTGGTGAATTAATGGGTGAAATGGTATCGTCATTTTCTTCGATGCGTTCTTGTTTAACATGGACTTCTTCAGAATGCTCCGATTCCGACGAAGTGTTCAGCAAGAGATCTTTATTTTTGTTGATGCGTTTTTCATCTGGTGTTGATGAACGCATAGATGATCTCGATATTGGCTTCTTAATTAGTTTTTGTTCGCTCGTTGTGTTATAAAAAGAATTATTATCATTTTCATCTTCAGAAGATGAGCTCTGTGAAGAATAAGGCTTTTTTGCAGGTAACGTTGGCTCAACATTCGTAGTCTTAATTCTTGGTGATGGTTTCAACGAAAGATTAGATTTTTCACCTGATAATGGAGAACGAGTATATTCCGTTTTAGTCAAGTTAACTGGCGAGTCGACAACGGATTTTCTAGAAGTACTCGATGAAACTCTGGATGACTTCCTACTGTCATCTTTTTTGCCTGCAAGAAGAAACAAATTCAGTTTTTAAATATGCATATCTACTATTGTCTTACCTTTGATTGGTTGTTGATCTGGTGTACTTGGTTTGTATTCCTTTAGATTTTCAAATAAACATTTCTAAGACTTTAAAAACAAAAAATGACTCACCATTGTGGCTGTCGAGTGGCTGCTTACTGATTCCTTTCGGTGAAACTCATCATTTTTATTTTTGTTTGGCAATGATGCTGAACTAAGTCTTTTTGGGACTACGTTAGGCTAAAAGCAATTTTTAAAGAAACAATTATCATTCAAAATTATATTTACTTCAGTTTTGAGACAGCAGCGCTCTGTTTTTCCTTTCGGTGAATTTTTTTCGCCTAAAATTCATTCATATAAGATTGAAAAAATAATGAATTAAATTTTTTTTCGAATACTGTCGGTAGATGGACTCGGCGCTCGAGGTAAATCATCAGAATGAAGTTCATTTGCGGATTGAGTAAGTGGAACAACTGATTTTCGATAAGCTGATGCATTGACAGCTGTTGGTGATACTGTCAATGCTCCTTTTAATCGCCGTTCTAATCGACAACTAAAAATAAATATGTAAGAAAATAGATCGGTGCATTTTTAAGTTCACTCACGTTCGGCACGGTTCTGATTTTTTAATATCATATATAGCAAATAAGCCATGTTTACTACCTAATCGAACATGATGTTTATGTTTGTATTCACAACAGACTGATATTCGGCTATCAATAAGCCCATTAATGTATATAGCCACCGCAAATGGATAGTCGCGATGACGACGTGATTCGAATGTGAATATTTCTAAATATTTCTATGTTAGATAAAAATGATAAGATGAAAAATAAGATTTGTGTACGATTTGGTTTAACGAAGCCTTTGAAAACAACAAGATTTTCACCACCACAATGTTGTTGCATTACCATAATTTCATCACCGTGCGGCTGACACCAGTTAGTTCTAGAGTCAATCACTGTTTGTGGTCCATAGTAGATCATTGTCACTTCACAAGGCATATCTTTGGTTGCATGCTAAAAAATAAGTCCAATTGGCATATTTTCTTTTTACAAAATAATACTAATAATTATTCCGATTGAGCTTACGATAATAATTCTCAATAGTCAATTTTCAATCGATGATTTATTCTATAGTTCTTATTAATGAATAGATTAAATCAAAAAGGCGATTAAATTTAACATTTTCAACTCGACAGAATCTTATTATCATTCAGGCTATTCATACAATGAATAATCAGTTATTTAAAAAACTGTACGAATATCCAATTTATAATTTTATAATTTCGCGTTTATTATCAACATTAAATTATTTTTTGATCAATTTAAAAATGCTTATTACCTTTGTCTTAGGTGAACGATGAGGTGATTGAGGTTTTAGATTTATTGCTGGTTGTCCAGCTGATTTTGCTCGAGCTAGTGAACGTTTGTGGCCAATCTATCCAATGAAATAGTTCAAACAATGTATGCAATCATTTTTATTACTAACTGGCGATGGTGTACGAGCTCTTCGATTTGCCACAGGTCTACTAATCTGAACTAAACTGTTGAACATGACTCGTGGTTGATGATGTAGCGATTCCTATGAAATATCCGATCAAATGTAAGTAATATTAATCGAAATCGAATAACAAACTCGAATTTTCTGTACGCGAGCACGTTTTATAGCTAAATCGAAATGATTACGAAGAAATGCTTGACGTCTATGCTCTTCTTCCAAGACACTTTAAGAGAACAAAGCAATAGTGTTAGAAGACAAACTGAAAAATTCTTAATTTACTAATTTGCGACAGCATTGGATAATTTTTCTCGTGATTGTTTACGTTTTGCTCGTTTAACAAGTGCAACTTCATAAGTTACAGGAGGTAAAATATCACCATGACGATTGATCTATTCCAGAATGATAAAAAAAAAAGAAATAGCATTTATTAAAATTCTGCATCGATGAAAATCTATACCAATCCAGCTTTTATTAAATGGCGACGAATACGTTTATTATTAAAGTATGAATTCAAATGTGGATCAGTTAAACTCTGATAATTCCTATCAAACGTGAAAAAACGTGTCTTTTTTGGTAAACGAATCAATAGTTTTTCGTATTTAAACTTACTGTGAATCCATCGTTTAATGTGTTTTTGAACAACTGTTGTGTAAGACGAATGTATTTATACTGCCTCACTTAATGTAGTGAGAAAAAAAAAGAGAATTCTTTTTCTTTCTTTCCAACGTCCATAATGATTTGTTGCTAATAAAAACAGTTCTCTTGCAACGCACAATTCAGCGAGTTTTAAGCAAACAAAGTATAGAACATAAAACAATTGTAAATATTTGATAAAATGTACAGCGATTGAATAGTAAAAATCATACTCTTTTTCATTTCTGGAGAAACATGTGGAAAACAACAAGAAGTCCAAAGAATAATATACCCGAAAATGGCTGATATTTTATGTCATGTTTTTAATTAATAATATTTGACACCGACCGATGGAAAACAGTTGCTTTTGAAAGGTTTTGCAAGAAATTTCAGTATTAAAAAAACAAAGGCACTTTGAAAATAGATGAATCTCTGTATTAGAAACAATAGATTTCTTTCAATAAAATGATATGAGTCGAATTCGAAATATCTATTAGAATGTCATAATGGTAGCGAAGTACAAACATTTCATTTCTACCACCGTTGCATTCTTTCAGCAGCGATTTCCATCACACAAGATATACAAAATAAAATGTATTATAATGAGCGAAGCAGTTGAAATTCATTCGAAGATGAATAACATATTAGATTGAAAACAAAATTATGTCGATGCTTTTTTGAGTGTGAAGATGTTGAACGGCACAAACATACTGCCAATCAGCCTGAATAAAAGAAAAAATTTCTAATTCTATGTAGTTATGACCTATTCTGCCTATAGTAAAAATTGATTTTTTTAGCGCATGTAAAGATCAACATGGCAGAGAAAAAGAGTTCAAACAAAGCTAGTCATGAGCATCAGTTTCAATTAATGTCTAGTTCCATTTAATTAAGATCGTTTTTCTCCAGATGAAATCGGCCAACAAGTTATTTTTTAAAATTCCTGTTAGAAAAAAGTATTTTTTGGATTAGAGAAGTCCAATTTCGTATTAAAATCTCATTCATTTGTTGTTGTCAACCGTTGTTATGTTAAGATGCCGCAGAGAGAAAAAAGCAGAAAAAGGCCGAACGTTTTTTATTCATTCCTGTCAAATAGCAAAAAATTATCATGTTTTATTAAAAAGCGTTTTGTTAACAAGAATAAGCATAATGGATAAAGTTATTCAACCATTATCACATGACAATGATCTTCTCGATACGCAATGGTCTGATATATTCATGCGCATTGAACAAGCAGCAATACCCGATGAATCAAAATTAGTCTTAAAGGCATTTGTTGATTATTTACTAGCAGAACCGATAGATGCATCATTGTCCGATGTAAAAAAAAATGTTAATTAGTAAAGTAATTGAAGATCTACTTAATAGACAAGTATCTATTGAAACGAATGATTTTATTCGCATTTTTGATTCGGCACGGATCGATGAATGGTATTTAAATTTTTTAATAACAGGCTATGAAGACTTTGAAATTGGTGAACGACTATGTTCTATACCTATTAAGATTAATTTAATTGAGAGAATTCTTCAAAGTTTACAAATAAAACATTCATGTTCAATTCAGAAGAAATTGCTGAAAAATAGGAAAGATTTTTAACACAGACTATTTTTTCAAATGAAACAGATGATAAAAATATTTCAAATAAACAAAATATTATGGAACACATGAAAATGAATTTTCAAAAATTTTACAGGTAAAATAAAGAATTCATATTCTTTTATTTGTTGGGTAAACTTTGTTGGGATTGAATTGTATCAGTGTGATCTGAAAAAACTTAGGATCGAAACTTCAAGATATCTCCAAATCCATGATCAATGTCGTGTTAGAGATGTTCATCGTATAAAGAAGTCTATCAATCAACTGATCATTATAAAAATGTGTCAAATTTTAAATTTAAAAAAAGAAATAAAAAAATCTGTATGACTTGAAGTTTACAGTGACACTAGAAACTCTTATGAATACTCAAAGTTACATGTCAGTCTCTGTACTTTTTTTTAGAGTAACCGAACATATTATCTGTTCTACATTGTTTATAAATTCTATGTGTATTACGGGAATTAAGTGAAAAGTCCGACGTTACAAAGATAACGTTAGAAATACTTTTGTTTTACGGTTGCTAACAATCATATCTAAAAATCAATATTTAAGTAACAGAAGAAAATCATAGAAAGAACTGGACAAAAAGCAGGTAAAAATCATTGATTATAAAACATGATAGAGTTTTGTTTTAGATTAAAGCATGTTTCAGAATTGAGCGAGATTATTCATAAGTTTCTTTTCGAAATAAATTTAACTGTATAATGTATTGTTTAGACATGCTGTTCAACAGTCTCAACAATCATCAATATGGTTTAATATTGCAATAACATTAAGAGAATCTTCATCTGAAATCTTGGTTGGTCGTAGAAAGGCCGAAAGGAAAAATATCGAAAGGAAAAATACCGAAAGAAAAACACCGAGAGAAAAATATCGAAAAGGAAAAATGTCGAATGGATAAATGTCGAAAAGGAAAAATGTCGAAAACAGAAAAGATAGAAAAAAGCGACGTCTACTAAATGAAGGTTATAATAGTTTATTGTTCATTGTTGTTGATCTGATTATTCCATTGGTTTGACAATGATAATCCTTGATACTATTGATAAGTAATATCTTATGAAAACTAGCTAAAATAGGCGTAAAATAGTAGACAACGATTAAAATTCTATCATGATGGCTGCAGCTTGCTCATTTTTATCTGGTGAGAATCACCCGCCAACTCCAGTTATTTCATTTATTCAGTCTCAAAAAGGAAAACCTTTCCTTGTATCAGATAAATATATTTTCAAACTGAATAAAATAACAACAACAAGTAAATATTGGATATGTGTATTTTTCTTTATAACTCTTATTTATCTATGATTTATGCTATGAAGCTATTATGATTTCAAGAATAAAAACATCTTAATGCAAATTTTCGACATTTTTCCCTTTCGACATTTTTCCTTTCGATATTTTTCCCTTTCAACATTTTTCCTTTCGGTCTTTCTACGGCACACCGAAATCTTCACCAATGATACAACGTGCGACACGATTCTATCTGATACAAATCTGTTAGCAGAGAATATATCTTCTGATTATATAAAACAATTAATTAAATCATACAATAATGATAATGAAGTAATAAAAATCAACTACATAAAAGTCTTAGCAATGATCGAACGTTTAGCTTTAGGAAATGATCATCATGCTATTTCTTTGCTGTTTTTCAAAATAATTATTCCGAATTTAACTTCAATCGATATGGAGGCTGTACTGTCTTCGGTAATTCGCCTTTGTTCAATAGTTACAGATCGCGGCATTTATTCTGTTCAGAGACCCTCGAATCTTTTGTTTTGACATTAGAGAAGTTATTTGATTTGCGTTTGCCTATTTTGAAATTAAATGTATCTGACGCACCGGATTTATCGTATCGTCTTCCGAGATGAAAAGATTTTTATCCATGGAAAGAATTAAAAAAGGGTATAGTTGAACTAATAAAAATTTGTATTTCATCTAATACAATCATTGAAACAGAGCGTTTTAGTCGTTTAGATAGATTAGAAAGTATTACGAATTTAATATATGATAAATCGCAAGTTTATCCAATTATTTAAAAAAATATTCATGTGATCATTATTGAAGCGATTCTTCAATGGTCAACAATCGAATTTCCTGACAGTAATCATGTTTATCGAATGGGAAGTTCCATATTGAATTTAATTGATTAACGACAAATCAATGAAGATACATGCATGAAATTAATCGATGCTCTACAAGCAAGAATTTATTTTGATAATGAGAAAATTAGTACTAAGGATCGTTTTCTATTTAACCGAAGCTCAATGAAGAAAACAAAACATAGTCTGAAAAGTAATTCGTATGCTTATCTTGTTCAGACAGATAGTATCATAAGAGACCATTCAAAAGACGTGCTACTTATTGATTATATTTCTGAAAGTCTAAATTAATGAAAGATCAATAGATAAAAATACTCGTTCTATGATTGGAAACTGCATGGATTGTTTGAGTCTTTTTTTCTTGGCAATTTTATTGCTCAACTTAAGCAAATTTCACATGAAATGCATTCGAAATTAGCGACTCGGTATGCATCTCTAATCGATCATGCGTGCTCCGATGACGATCATAATATGACGTGTCGTTATGTTGCTTTAACAATTCTAGTATACAAAACAATTTTCACTATTTTAAATGAAAATGATGCTCGTCTTTATGAACCGTTCGTCAGTAGAATATATATGAATTTGAACGATGATGACAAAGTGCTTGTTCATCGAATGTGGGTTAATGCTTGCCATATTATTGGTATTCAAGTACCGACTGTAGCTGCTGATCATATTGAGCAATTTCTTGATTATACATTCAAGAAGAAAGATACGAGTCGTGTAGGTGTATTATTGGTAAGGAGTTTTATGTTCTGAATGAGATAATTTTATATTTTTTGTCATATTGATGGATTGAGGTATTATATTAGGATTATATTCGTGCTATTAATGTCCGTCTATTGATTCATTATACCAACAGAATGAAATTTAGACACATGCTTTTGATGTTCATCTATTATAAAAGAAGAAACTATATATGAGTTCGACTACCTTCAGAATACTCCACCGATTGTTATGGAATATGAATAATATATAATAGTATGTAACTATTCATAGACATTATTTTTGCAGAACGAGTCAGAGTTGGAACCGGACCGGTTGAAATGGTTAGGCCGGCCGTTTTTCGCCGTTTTTTACCGGTCTCAAGAAATTTTTAAGTCGCAACAGTTACCCATGGTTCTATTCTGCAAGATTGTCTTTATATCGACTTCTATATTGACGAAAAGACTAATAATTGACCCGAGAATGCATTCATTGAACTGCTTGGTCAAATTCGTTATCATTTTGCACCTGATCCGGATATGATTTATGAATAATATCGTCATTGGTTCGTGCCACGAGTTGATAACCTCATCTTTTTAAAATTATTATCAACGGGACAGAAAGAAAACAATTCGATATCCTTTAAAGGCATCCCACTAGTAGTTTCTCATCCACAAATAATTATTTCCTATGAATGAACCTGTCAAAAAGATGTTCTTTTCCTTGATAAACAATTAACACAGTTAGGTCATCGCATATGGCGTAATGTATATCAAATGAGTGGTGTTGATTCATTATTTGACAAGTCTACAGCTGCGATTCATCAATCATTATGTTTACTTGTTTTGGTTACACCGAAATATATGAGATCTATTGATTGCCAACGTGAATTATCATTAGCTAATACACTTCATAAACCTATACTGCCATTACTACTAGATGAAATACATATACGGCCGCCTGCCGATCTCGTTTTATCATTATTTCTTGAAAAATCATATATTGACTTTCGACATTCAAATGTACATGGCCGATGGACAGAAAAACAGTTTCATTTGTTACTATCTCAGCTTCAACAACTGACACCAAATGTACAAACGAATAAGCCTCGACATTTACTTGAAATGCGAAAGCCAACGTCTGCTTCTCGGCATAATGGTCATATTGATCAACGACCGAGACGAATTTTTAGTGCACCAATTATCCCTAGAAGTCAAGCATGCTCTCTGATGTAGTGATCTGTTGAATAAATACTTGAACTTGATATTTAGAAAAAGTTCCAACATTCGAATGTACTTTCCAGTCAACTTAATCATCTACCTAAGCAGCAAATAAGAAAAAAAATCTCTACATTCATTCAATGAGAATGACATAAAAATCTTATCTTACACCAGTGTTTAATATGGAACACATAGCAAAAAAATCTAAAGAACTTGATATTTAAAAGCTTCCGGTTACATTCTGCAGTTTATTTTCAAAGCTCATAAAGTTAGAAAATTCTCAATGACATCAGCAGAATAAAAGATTGCAGATCTTGTATTATGTCTCATCTTAAACGATTTATAGAGAAGTCTTATTAAATTGAAATCCCTGAACACCAATTATCGAATATCATTATTAGATTTAAGTTTGTTCACTATGATTTTATTTCGATGGCAAGACAGCAATACAGTAGGAGTTCATCCACTCGTCTACGCCGATCTGCTTTGTTTCGTTATTGTTAATGAATCTAAATAAATGCTAGTTTTTACCAATTGTTTTCTTTATGATCTTATTTACCATTTTCTTCAAATTTCCAATCTTTAAATATTAAGAAACGCCGTAATTCATTTTCACCAATCATTGAAATGATGTGAGAAAATTCGTAAGTCAAAGGTCTAAATTGTTTTTGTGAGTCGACTGATAAGAATAAGGGCGAACTCATTTTCTATTCATAAAAACTCATAACTAACTCTGGAACGCGTTTTGTCAAGCACATTAAACAAAACAAAAATGGATTTATAAAAATTACAACTATTCAATTTTTGTCTCGATTATTATTTCAATCGACTGGGAAACCTGTATTTAGATTGATATTCATATAGAAAGCTAATTGAGATGAACGAAAAATAAGACCTAACAATCCTCAAATTCTAATTACTAAATTATCAACCGTTATGATTTATGCTTAATAAAGTCAAATCTTTACATTCAAGACTTCAATCTTTTTCATTTTAGTATTTCGATTAATTTGAAAGATTCATTTTTTCTATTCAACAGACAACGAAAAATTAGATTAGTCAATTTTTCTCGTTTAAAAAGAGTACTTACTTATTTACATAAAAAAAAGTCAAATACAAAATTTTAATGACGAGTGCGATGTGCCATCAATACAGTTTCTATTAAATAAAAGAACGATACTGTAATCTATATTTTATAAAATATCCTGTTACCATCTTCAATAGCAGTATAAGTGAATGCAATACCGTAGAAGTTTTCGGTATTTGTAGGAAAAAATTGAGTTGTACTATCCGTAATATCTTTTCCATGGATTGATACCGCTGATCTTACACCATATATCTGATTTGTACGGCTAGATGTCTGCATACCTATTGCTAGAAGATTGTACTTAAATACAGGAAATGATCGAAACGAAATTTCAATTGTTTGCCATTCTGTATTGTTTGTTTCTGGCATAACAGGATAACGATGTATTATTTTATGTTGAAGAAAATAAGCTGATATAGCAAAAAGATACAGTGGATCATTACCTTCCCAACTGGAAAAAAGTCATACTGTAATATTAAGTAAAGAACCATTGATGTGGTTCATTTGATCATGATTATAATAGAGAGAATGACTAAGCGGTAGGCCTGAAGAATTTTCGTACCCGAAAAAGTCAGATACACGATCTGGTGTAACTAAATTAGATAGGTTTTTAAGATTTAAAAGATAAAAAAGATAACTAAGAAAGAACTTACAAATGACAGGATCCTTTCGACTAGTCGTAGTTGGACTAATGAATTCTAAGCTAAATGAATCTTCAGTTGGAGTTGTACTTATTTCATCTTCTGATGAAGTTTTATCTTCTGGTGAAGTTTTATCTTCATCAATTAAAGCTGTTGATGTTACTATTAGATCTAGAGTGTAACATAAAAAAATAAGAATCCATTGTATTTTCAATGAAGGTTCACGATTACTGATGTTTCTAACGGTTGTATACGATGTTGAAGTATTGTTTGATTTTGAAACTAGAAATAAATAACACTATCATTTCAATAAATAAACACTCTGTAAACACGTTTACATCGAAATCCTCTAGAAGCCATTATAATAATAGCGATAACAACAAGAGAAAGGCCAGCGGACATGCATCCCACGATTTTCCATATACGTCTATTACCATTTCTAAATTAGACAAGCAGTTTGCTTAATTAATTTTCTAATGAATTCAAATACCTCACTGCAATGAGTTCTGTTACGTTTTGGCGAATCTAAAATTATGAATAAATTGATAATGACGAATACAAAGCAAATTTACCGCCATGATTGATATCTGAGCCATTGTATAAGTGAGCTTTTTCTCTCTTATGATATTTTGTTCAACAAATTGAATGGAATAAATATTTTAGGACAAATAGTTTTTTTTTATTATATAACGGAAGTAAGAAAAACATTGAATTTCATAATCATTTTACTCGCGTAGATTAGATGAATATTCAGCCAGGGCTTTCCAGTTATTAATAACTGTTGTAAAAATATAGAACAAATTATCAACAGGACGACGCAAATAAACACACACATCTGCGAAGAAATTTAAATTCGATTAGAATCTCAAGCAGACTTATTTCTTTTGCAAGTTTTATGACATTGTTTTTTTCTGTATAAGTCACTCACTAGTTGTATTTTGTCATGACAGTTCATAAAACAAAACTAATACAGCATGTGTTTCATCAGTAAATTAAAGACTTTTAACATCATCATGGAAGCTGTAATTGCACACATGATCTAGTCTTTTCCATTTGCCTATAGTACTTTGTACAATAAAATTTTATAGTCAAAAAAAAGTTGACTTAATAAATATCTAGGCAAACAATTATAGTTTGAGCAAATTATTATAGCTTTAAACATTCGCAATTCGTCTTTTTGATATTTTGATAAGATAAGAAAATTAAAATACAACAGAGTATTTGCCATCGAAAATACTTCTGGATGAAAGTCAAAACAACGGTAGAGATATGTTGTATAAGAGAAAGGTGAAGCAGTAAAAGTCAACAGAACCGAATTCATCAAGTACTCGCTGTTAACGTTTTATGAGAAAATTTGCGTTATTATATCGTCACATAGTATTGTTACTTGTCTTCATAACAGAGACCGATATTTTGCAGTATCACAACATTGCTGGTGTGATGAAGAAAAAGAAACTTTTACTTTAATATAACTACGATTTACTAAAGCTTCTGAGTAATTGATTCTAACAATTAAAACATCTATTAAGTTCGTTGATACCATTGTAGAATACACATACTTGTCGGTGATTAAAAGATAGATTCTGCTCATGAATATTTATGTTTTCATTTTGGCTTGAAAATTCTACAAGTATGTGCTTATACAATTACAAATAAATTTCATTCAATTAATCAATTATATGCGACTAGCAATCAAATTATGCAGGAACCACATCTATCTATTGTCACCACTACTAGTTTATTTTTCAGTATTCTCAGTAATTTTAGATTTTTGACGCATTGATCACATTGATTCTCTCGACCGAGAGGAAGCTAGTATAGATTTCGTTTCACAAACATCTTAGAATGCTCTCAAAGACTTCGATTTCTATTTATTCAATTTTAATTTCACGGTGATGCACTTAATAGTTGGATATATTCATTTTTTGTTTTTAATAGCGAACTGCCATACTATGATTTTATATGGTAAGAAGTACGTCTTTTTTCCAATATGTAAAACAAACAGAAGTAGGTGACAAATATAAGCATGCAATAAATAGGTTACATCTTATTGATTATTGTACGTAAGGGAAGTGAGCCCCAGATTCGAATCTTTCCAGCCGCGATTCGCACTAACATCTGTGTTAACTCTAAAACAACTTGTGTTCGATCCAGAATATCAAGCTCTATCGAATACCACATTTCCGAACACCTTACTGTCGAAGAAACACACCTGTTAACCCAAATACCAATTTTTCCCCAGCAACCGCTTCACCAAAAAATACAATTCTAGCCCCGATTCGCTCAACGACTTGTGTTGACTCTGAAAGAGGTTGTGTTAGATGTAGAATTTCGAGCTCTATCCAATGATGCCACTATCAAGGTTCACCCACGAGTAAAACTCATGGTTTTCGGGGTAAAACTGGTCCCAACTAGGTTTTCCACCAGTAACTGCAGGCCCGATTCGCTCAACGACTTGTGTTGACTCTGAAAGAGGTTGTGTTAGATGCAGAATTTCGAGCTCTATCCAATGGTGCGACGTGAAGCGTGTTAAGCGGATAAATGTGAAGGGTTATGACCCTAATACTGATCCGGTTGATGACATCTAGCAGTAACTCCATCCTGTGTGCGCCCAACGAGTTATGTTGAGTGTAGTAGAGATTTTGATGGAGGCAGAGTTTCGAGCTGTATGAAATGATGCCAGTGTGAAGTGTCGTCATTTCATAAATGGGGGAAAGGGTTATAAGACCAATACTGGTCCCGTTGTGGCTTTCTAGCGGTAAGTCCAGCCCGGAGACGCGTAACGGCCTTTGTTGAATATGGTACAGTTTGTGTTCGATGTAGAAGTTCGAGTTGTATGGAACATCAGTAGTCAGAAGGATTTTGATCACGGTAGGAATCATGGTTATTTGCTAAGACGGCTCATTGTTTAGGGTTTTGACGTGTAATTATCGTCTGGATGACTGGGATGAAGTATGGTTTGTGATTTTATAGGATAGAGAGAAGAAAAGCGAGCGTTGCGTTGAGGAAAATTTTTGACTTTGTAGATGGGTAATTTGTGCATTTGGAAGGATGATTTTTGAAGTTTGTGGCAGGGTATTATAGTTTGATGTCATATTTTGTTACGTTAGGGAAGTTAGCTCAAGATTCGAGTTTTTCCAGCTCCGATTCGGGTATATGTTTGTGTTGATTTTTATTTTCGTAGTGTTGGATGCAGAATTTTGCGTTGAATCGAGCAGTGTAATTTTGGAAGGGGGTATCAATTAAAACCTGGGACTTTAGTCGAAAATACTACTTTTTTTTGAAAATATTTTGAAAGTAATTTTAGCCCGGATTCGCTGCTTTAGCTGTGTTGGATCTGAAAATGGTTGTGTTGAATTCGGAATGCGATTCTACATCAAATGATGCTAAATTTTTATGGGGTCATCGACCAAAATTCTTCGACTTGGGTGTTGGTAGGATAGAGGCACGGAGCGATGACTTGGGTGAGACCAGAAATGTTTTGGCCGATGACCCCATAAAAATTTAGCATAATTCGNGCGATGACTTGGGTGAGAGCAGAAATGTTCTGGCCGATGACCCCATAAAAATTTAGCATCATTCGATGTAGAATTGCATTCCGAATTCAACACAACCATTTTCAGATCCAACACAGCTAAAGCAGCGAATCCGGGCTAAAATTACTTTCAAAATATTTTCAAAAAGAAGTAGTATTTTCGGCTAAAGTTCCTGGTTTTAATTGATACCCCCTTCCAAAATAACACTGCTCGATTCAACGCAAAACTATGCATCCAACACTACGAAAATAAAAATCAACACAAACATATACCCGAATCGGAGCTGGAAAAACTCGAATCTTGAGCTAACTTCCCCAACGTGGAAAAAGAAATTCGAATATTGTAGTAGTTTATAGACTTTGCCAGCATACAGCAGCAAGTTAATATGACGATTAAGCTGAAAATAAACTACCTATTTATGACCGTAAATGAATCAAAATTCGGTCCGTAAACGACTACCATAACTTTCGTAAACGGCGGTATACCTCTCACCGTATACGGTACGGACAAATACGGTCGTATTACTGCCCCTGTTAAAACGGGGAAATACGGTGCCGTAAAGGGCTGTATCTTCATGTCAATCAAAAAATGGAGAAAATCTGTTCTCATCATCGATGGCATTGAACTCAACAATGAAGAAACTTTTTGATTCTAGCAATGCAAAGAAGCTCTACATCTTTTCGATCAAAATTTTGAAATATCTACCGATTCGACTATTGATATGGCAATAAAATCTTGTACTATATCAAAAGATTACAAACATGGTATTCGTATTCAACAACGACTTTCATCCAAGTCACGAAATAATTCTTATATTCAAGCTGCATTACTTTGCTTTTATCGTAAGTCATTCACTAATGCATTCAAAATATAAAAGCTGTTAGCGCAATCCCCTTGGGATTAAAAATGTG
Source organism: Rotaria socialis (assembly GCA_905331475.1). Classification (NCBI taxonomy): domain Eukaryota; kingdom Metazoa; phylum Rotifera; class Eurotatoria; order Philodinida; family Philodinidae; genus Rotaria; species Rotaria socialis. Next base: position 146,759 of record CAJNYU010000039.1, read on the forward strand.
AAACACGATGTATCTGCTGTTACCAAGGACAGGAAAGCTGCTTTATTCCATATATCTTCGGAACCATTTAATCTCTAACTTTTAGTAGTCAAAATCTCGGTAAGCAAGCTATTGATATATTTTCATGAGATTTTAATGGCCTACAATCAGTAGCCCTTCATTAAATCGTCTGTCATACTGTGCAATGCTTCTGGAATTCGTCTGTCATGGCCTGTGCTGCTTCGGGTATCCGTCTGTCACTGTCTGTGGGAGGGGGGGGTGGGGGCGAATTTCTGTCTATGTACACTCCAACACCCCTTTCAGTTCGTGTTTCATAATAATCTAAATCTATGAGTCCGAGGATGCAGAGAAATTCTCTGGAAAAGCATTTTTCCCTCTAACAAAAGCTTTTCGATGATCGAACGAATTCGGATTTATTTTAATTTGCTTCGATGAGATTTCACGCCCCTCTTCTTTTTGTTTGCGTTCGTTAAGTCTTGAAATAGTCATCTGTTTCTTCCTCTCAGTGTCTGTATTGCCTACGTGTTCTAGATTTCATATGTAATCAAAGATTTGCTTGCTGTTTTTTTACATTTTATGTTTATAAACATTTTCATGAAGATTTATTCCATGACAACTATTATTTTTCGAATAGCAACATGAGTAAATTAAATATTGATTATTATTAAAATGTCAATTAGCGATCTAATATGATGTTACTTATTCATTTTGAGCAAAGGAGGAAATAGGTATTAGATGTGACGAATTTAGATAGAAGAGATGCCAGTGCTGATGGTATTACACTTTATTTAGCTTCTTCATATCATAAATCGCATCATATTCATACAAAGCACACGTTTATATAGTCGATTACAAGAGAGATGAGGAAGAGAGAGAAGAGTAACGTTAAGAAGGAAAAGCAAGAGAATAGAGAGGAAGATAATGATATGGATAGTTAGGACAGAAGAAAGATGTAGCGACTCGTCCATCAAGCGATAGACTAATTAACGGTATGCAAGCATGCTACACAGAAGGATTAAACTCTCTATAACGACGCATCATTCACGATGGTTACAACATCATACGTCTGTCCGATAACATCAATCATAAATTGAGCGTTGATAGGTATACACAACTAACTCTTCTATGATTGTCACATTAGAACTTTAAATATCTATGTAAAATTAGAGTAGCAATGAAGAATTATTTAATTAATTACATGTTTAGGGATGTCCTGATCGGTGGCGGATAATTTCTAATCTTTGGAGATTTCGTTTTTTCGTTGAGACATTTTCAAAAAATTTCTTAAAAATTTCGATAATATTTACGAAATTCTTCAAACTTTTCGAAAGAATCAACGAGTCTCCAAATTCTTTTCTTGCCGATATACCCCTGTGTGTACTCACCTAGAGAGTATCTCACTTGAGAAACTGTGGCATTTGTCATGTGTGAAATAGGCATACTATTTTTCTTTCACAAATGTTTTAAACGAGAATAAGGTTTATTCATTCAATTCTATAATAGAGAAGATTCTTCCATAGTGGAAAATTTTCTATTAAAGCAACATGTTTATTTTCAATAAAAAACAATTGAAAGTGATATATCTGTTTGGAGTAAGATTTCTAGAATTATAGATTTCATTTATATAAATAAATGTATTTCAATCATTCGAATCAATAGAATGAGCTTATCGTTGTGTTTTAAATAAAAATTTCTGAGCAACCGCTTAAAAAATATGTCGAAAGTTAGTAAATATCCGCACTTAGACATTTAACATAATCTCTATTTTGTAACACAAATACAGAGAGCACAATGGGAATACAATGGATACGTTGAAATATAGAAGATTTGATTGAAATATGAAAAGTATGAAACGAATACCGAGGAAACCATAGCCCTTTGATTCTTCTCGATGGAAAATAATGGTACCCAGGAGAGTAATTCCGAGACTAGAATCCTATCGGATTCCGACAAGGGTCAGACCGTGAATATACCAAATATCCATGGATTCCAATAAAACCAACGAAATCCTATAGGATTCCGGGATCAGGACCTACAGTCGGATCCTTGGTGTAGGAATTCCATAGGATCCAGTTTTGGAAATTAACGGAATCCGACATGATCGTATGACCCTAGTGTTCTTATGAGAAAAGATGCATATTCATCCGTAATTAAGAAAATGTTTTTTTCCGTCGGAACCGACAGTCAATCCGTAACCCGGAATCCCATCGGATTCTGTTGGGTGATAGGATCCGTCATAGGATTCATTCACCTGAGATATAGTTCTTTTGGATTAAACATAAATTTATTTTTCTACTTGTAATTTTGATTGAAATGAAATTGAAAACAAAATTCAATTATCTCTAGTTGTTAAAATAATTCTACTTACATTTTTTGAATAAACATTAAAATTAAAATTATAAGATAAGCCTAAATCAGCATATTTAACGAATTCTAAATTGAAAATAAATTCTATAGAAACAATATATATTACCTCTTCAGATCATTCTATTGTAGATTGTTAATTGTTGTTTAATAAATGAATGGAAACCATAGAATAAAACAGAATAATGTTCAAACTGAAAACAATTGAAAATTGCCATTGTGATGGATTCCGATAGATAGACTTATTATGATTCTTTCATCTGCACAGGTGCAGATGAAACACAAACGATCAATTAGTCGAGTATACGTCAATATATTTCTGTATGACATAATTGATTTATCTCGATAATGATGACTACTAATTGTAACACTGTCACATTGTTGATCATATCCCAGATCGAACATGCACGGTCGTATACGACGGTAAATCGCCGTATTTGGTCGTATTACAAGGCTCCGTATTACGATCGTAAATCTCCGTGCCGTATACGGCGAAATACGGCGCTTTACGGTCGTTTTTGATCGCATTTCACCGTATTACGACACGGAGACTTACGATCGTAATACGGAGCCATGTAATACGGCCAAATACGGCGATTTACCGTCGTATACGGCAGAAAACGGCCGTATACGGCCCGTGTTTCACCGTATACGGACGTCGTAAAGCTCGTCCTGGGCGCAATCACCCAAAGTACAATTGATAGCTAATATCAAGTGTCTATTTCAATTCACCAAAAAATGACTATAAATAGTTACAATTTTCAACGTAAAGTATCATTCCCCTTTTTCTTCTTCTTCTTCTTCTTTTATTATAATACTATGTATATATATTTTTTATTTTTTAACTATTTTAGCTTCTATTCATATTCACAATTATCAATATCACGGGTAAGTATAGGTTTAGTTCTTTTAATTTGTTTTTTCGTTGTCTCAGCTTTTTACCCCATTTGTTTATTTTAATTTTATATGATAATAATTTTTTTATTTTCTATTTCAGTAACAAAAGTAAGTATTCTTTTAATTAAATTTTTAATATGTCCTACGGAGGCCTTCCATACATCGGCGTGAAACTGGCCAAGTCAATCTTCGTGCCCATAGCACGTACAGACCGCATATAGATCTCCCTGTTGTATGTTCTATACACGTCAGATCTATGCCTGTACGTGAAGAGCCTTGGCTCTCTATGGCACCGCCAAGGTAGTTCTTGGTCGCGCGAGCGAGTAACTTATTAGCTAGTAAGCAAAAGAAAATTTTTTTCATTCCAACCAATTCATTTCTTCTCGATTTCTTCAACAGCAACGTAAATATAATTACTTTCACTTCTCTTATTGCAAACAAATAAAATGAATTGTTATTTTTATGTTTTAGTTCCATTCAACAATTCAATTCCATCCAAACGAAAATATTTACAACTGTGTATTTTTTCAAGTAGTTTTGTAACTTCCGTTCTTTTAATTTTTAAAATAAACATTATTCAAATAACTCAAATTTTTTCTTTTCATTTGAATAATACAAATTTTCATTTAAATAATACAAATTTTATTTTTTCATTTAAATAATAAATTAATTAATTTTACTACTAAAATATTTTATTTTACTAATACTTTTTTTCGTTTTACTAATAAATTTTTTTCACTTTAAGAATGAATACTTTTGCGAAAAATAATTTTTATTTAATTCATTTCTTTTATTTGAAGCGAAAGAGTAAAAGAAGATTTCTTTTTTTTGTTCATTTATTTCAAAGTATAGAAAAGGAAACGAAAAATGAAAAAACAATTCACAAGTCTTATTCGATAGAAAATCGTTGAACACGATTATTATTACTATCGGCGACATAGAGATTACCTTGTCGATTGAAAGACAAACCAACGGGATAGTTGAACTGATTTGCTCGTTTTCCTTCACCATTTCCACCCACAATTACAGTGCCTTGTTTCGCTCCTTGAGTCCAACGCATTACACGATGATTCCCCTGGTCTGCTACATAGAGTGTACCCAACGTATCAACGAAGATTCCATTAGGATCAGACAATTGTGTCAGAGCATTCCCTTTGCCTTGTCCTCCAGCGACCACAATACCTTCTTTCGCACCTTCCACCCATTTCATCACACGATGATTGTTCCAGTCTGATACGTACACTGAATGATCTCGATCGACAAAGAGATATGCCGGCACGTTGAGTTGACTGAGTCCATCGCCTTTGCCGTTACCACCAGCTACGAGAGTGCCATTCTTCTCACCCAATTGATGTCGTCTTACTTCATGTTTTCCGCGGTCAGTGACGTAGAGATATCTCTGTTCATCCATTGCTAATCCCCAACAATCGATGTTGTTGATGAGTATTTCATCTTGTGTTGTACCACTACGACGAGACCATCGTACAATTCTGTCATTCCCCCAATCGCAAATAATGAGACTATCCGTCTCGTTGTCAAGTAATACATCAGTTGGCCAATACAATTGATGTGATCCATTTCCTTGGCCTTTACCACCGATTATTCCAGCGGTCAGCAATAACCACTGTTTGATCATCATCAACGCAGAGACCACGAGGCCAGTGGAGTTGATTTGTGGCACCACCTTCTCCATGACCTCCAGCAATAGTCATTCCGTTCTGTGTCCACGTGGCATTCGCAGGAATATTAACTAGAAGAGAAAACGTAAGAATAAAAGGAGATCTTTCTCTTTCTCGAGTATAGCTAGTATATGAAATAATTTCGAAAGTATCGAGTAAAATTCTTTGAATAGATCATTCTTTTTTTCTAGAAATTCCTCAGAATAATTTTTTTCTATACTGGAAGATTATTCTATAGAATGAATATAGCATATATTGTTCTCTCTAATGCTCTTTTTTTGCGATTAAATCATAGTATCTTGTTATGTTTAAAATGAGATTTTTTCCATCAAAATAGTTCTATAGACGTTTATCTTTTGCTTTGTATTTTTGAGATGTTATATACATGCGAGTCTATATTTTCTACGAACAGACAAACATTCAATAATTATATAACGATTTATTTCTTATATGAGCTTATTATACGCGTTGTATTATTTTCCTATGATCAAAATATATTTTTGCTAGAATCTTTTTTGTTCACTTAAATAGAGCATTTCTTACTTCTAGAATATGTTTGTGTGCCAAGAAGTAAGTCCCTCGTAAAGGACGAGATTAGATAGGGATTATATGAACCACTGAACGTCCACTCATAAGTCATAGAAATAATGGACATCCTTGTATATGACGACACATAATCACCCACTGAACAATGCGTAATCGTTCCCTGTATCATTTTCTCCCTATATATCTTTTTGTCTCTATGTATCTTCTCTCTCTCTAGTAGATAAACTCGCGTTATATGTGAAATAGACAGCAGTATAAGAGCGACAGTGTTGGATAGTATTAGAGCAGTAGAAAGGCCGTTGAGTCGAGTTCACTTCTAAACAAGTCAAATTCCAAGAAGAAAGTTGTGCTTTGTAATACGTACGATTGTATTCGGTTGTATTGAAAGACAAAACACAGAACTCATTTTGGACAAGAATAAACTCATCGTGTGGAATTGTTGTTAATATTATACACACAGTGGCTAAAATATATAGCTGATACTGATCTACACTTTGCTGTCCATCATCCTATCAGGATATATACGCAATTCTATATATCTCGATAGTTATTTGAAGAATATTTACGCGACCTAAATATTTTTTCGTTACAGTTTGACCTATAATTAATAGAGCAATAGAAATATATTGGAATGAGGAATAATTCTTATTTAAATAAAGTATAAAATAACTTCATGAAATATTATATGTAATTTATACAAATGATTCAATCGCAAACACGTAGCACAGTATAATTCTGATTCTGAAAATGGTATATGTATAAACTCAACCTTCTAGCAACGCATTGAAGCAGTTAAAAGAATTTAAAGTTGTCTTATTTTTCTATAGTCAATAAATGGTCCAAAGAACGAAAAATCCTATATCTCTTATCAATAACATTATCATATTGAACTGCTGCATACGATTGGGTTAAGCTGAACAAAGGCGTTATATCTATATTATGAATGGTGATACAACGATATGTATTATTTGTCTGCTCTAACAATGCTGAAGTCCATCATTCATGAAAAATTATATATGCAAGCACATTATTGGTATATGTTCATTAGATTAAAATATTGGAAACCTTCACCTATCATTGAAAGAAAAAAAGAGCTTCATTGGTAAAATAATCAATTATATATGTTTCTTTTCTTCTTGTCAATTGTAAATAAAAATAAAAGTAATGCAGTTTTTCTCTTTTTAGTTACTCATTTAATATTATAAAATTGTTTAAATTAAGTTTTCTTTGCTCGATCGTTATACTGCTAAATCATATTTATCTTATTGTTCATTCCAAAAATTTTATCGCTGACATAAATACAAGCTAATATCTTTTATTAAATTCTATATAAATTATTCTGTGGCATTGGCAGGAAGATTTGCTAGAAGAGAAAACGTAAGAATAGAATGAGATCTCTCTCTTTCTCTCTCTTTCTCTCTCTCTCTCTCTCAAATATAGCTAGTATATGCAATAATTTCGAAAGTTTCGAGCAAAATTCTTTGAATAGATCATTCTCTCTCTCAAGAGTATTTAAATTCTATATTTTTCTAGAAAATCAAACTTAAAATAATTACATATCTAGTTAACCCAAGCAGACATTAAAAAGTCATTCAATCGGAGTTTCAAGTGATGAATTCTATCTATTTCTTTTGTGTGGGTGTATCGCGAGATAATTAATCAAAACTCTTGTAAGTAGTACACAACCAAGAATACTAATGAAAGAATGTTTTGGACAATACCAACTTGTAATAATTTATTCAACAATAAGTTTATAGCGAAACAAGATAGCAATATTGCACTGCTAATAATATATGC
>CAJNYU010000040.1:0-67491 GCA_905331475.1 Rotaria socialis
GCATGGTTCGATTCCATGCGAAGGGGGATTATCCTTTTGTTCCGTTCTGTTGTCATACCATCACGTTGCTGTCTCGCTGATAACTGAGTATAATAATGTGAGCGAGAAGAAGACATAACAAACCCAATAGAGTGGCATTGCTTCAGATTGATAATCGAACTTACTAATGATAAAGATGTGATCACGAGGTTCGCTCAAATTGATTTTACCCAAAAAAAAAAATCTATTTGAATAACTGTGACATTTATTTACTAACGATCCGAATTTACATGAGTTAGTGATCAATAGAACCATTCAATCTCAAGGTATTTCATTCGCATCCAATAATTACGCGAAGTCGGCACCTGTCAAACCTGTGCTGTCAGAAACGGTGATATTCTGTGATTGCAATCGTTCTATTCTGATATGATATGATTTGATTTGTTCCCAAGATAGTAATTAAAATTGGTTGTATCATGTAATTGAGGATCGTAATCCAGGTCAACAAATCCAGTAACTCGGGATCTGATTCGGATTTCATCGGGTTTGGTCGGGATTCGAGGAGAACTCATAGGATTCGGTGAAAACTTAGTCGGCTCCAGTCAGATTTTATATCGGAATCCGGATCATGGATTCACCGTTACTTCGGATTAGGGGTGTCAATTTACAGTTAATTTAATTTAAAAGTAACTTCTATCAAGGTAAATTTAAAATAAATTTTTGGGCTGAAAAATCATTTAAATTTAATAAATTGTTTGGATCGATGCACATTATTGCTATGAGGGCAATACGTGACTTTAACAGTAGTAAATACTAAATGAGAGGAGAACCTAGTATTTTAGGTTAATATTTGTTCATAATAGTCAATATTTCTTTACAGATTATGCAAGATCCGTCATCTTTCTTCTTCAAAATACCTGGATACTCATAAAAACATATTTAATAGCGCAACTCGTAGAAGAATGACTAACTTTAACTTTAGAAAACAGGAAACATACTCAAATTTGACTTTAAATAATAACAATCAAGTTAAAAACTATCTTTATCTACTAACTTTCAAAAGTTAACCAATTTGAATTACAAACAATTAAATTTAAATTTATCTCAATTTAAATCTGACACGCGTACTTCCGATAGAATTCTGTCAGTATTAAGACGATCTGATCGGATCCGACTGCTCATGATCTTCGTCCTGGGTAGCGAATTCCATGGATCCTGGCAGATTTTATGGATCCTGTTGGAATCTACGGCTCTCGGTGGATTTTAGAATCCATCAGGAGCTGTTCTCTGGAAAAAAGGTGTCGTATGGAACTATTTATGGTTCTAGTCAAGATTCTGAACCTTTTAAGGTTTCACTCGTTTATTAATAAACCATCGACGGTTCTAACTAGTTTAAAGAACCATCTCAGATCCTCAATAGCTCCGAATGTTTGAAAAGGTTCTGTCCTGCACCATTTTGTTTTTGTTGAACCATTTTTCCAAAGATGGTTCTGGCTTGAACCAAGATACGTTATTTTCCGAACATGATTTAAGTAATATAAATTACGAATAGGTTATCGGGGTGTAGGAATCCGAATCTGAATACGCAGTCACTTTTCAATCCGACCTTCCATTGATCAGAAATTGGGTCCATCAAAAATTCCGTGACTGCAAAGTTAGACATTTTATTTTAACTCCGATCTCAATTTTGATCGAAGTTTGAAATAGGTTATCGAGGTCTGGAAATCCAAATCCGGCATCATCGATACCGAGCCTGAGGATCCGAGTCGGATTGATGAATATGGGTAGGTACATCTCAATAATCAATTCTATAGTAAATTATAACTTATAAATGCGTTTATTCTTTTATCTATTTTCATATATCACAATTATCAATAGAAAGAGAAAGTAATGTCAATCTGGTAAAATGAAGTCAATATTTTCTTTATTTAGGTATGTAGCAATAATCAATTGAAATGCAAGTTCAATATGATAAAATGAATTAATGCTTTTTTCTATTTAAGTATATGTGAATAATTGATCTCATGGTAGCTTCAATCATGCAATATCAGTCACTCCTCTTGTTTTTGTTTAGGATGGTCTCAACAACAAGTAACGGTGAGTCCCCTTCCGTGCGAATAAATGAGAAAGGGCTGGCTCGTATTCTGCTCACAACAAATCCAGGTAAATATAATACATATGATTTAGTGGTTTAGCATAGAAATGAGGGTTAAGGATAGAAATAGTGGTTAAAGATAGAATTTAGGTTAAGGTTAGAATTAAGGGTTAAGGATAGAAACAAGGGGTTAAATGTGAAATTAACCGCTGGATATAGCATTAGTGGAGAGTACTAGACTAATTGAGTGTGGCGGACTACATTTTACCACTCTAGAACCATTTTAACCATTTTTTGAAGAAAAAAGAAAAGGTTCCAGCTAGAACCAGATTTTTCTTGAACCTTAAATGGTTCTGAAAATGGTACCCAAATCTAGAATCTTAAAAGGTTCAGTATGACACCTTTTTTTCTGTGTTCGCCCCGCCCTCCCCCTGCATTGTTCGGTCATGTATATAATCAGTCGACAGTGTTGTGTATTCATTCTTTCATCCGACAGCTGTAGCTAGTTAATAAATAATTTTTTTTCAGATATCGCATGAGTTAGTTCATTTTATATGAATAGGCAGATAATGTCAATTAATTTCTTATGGCTCACAAGAATATTAGAAATAAAATTGCCTGAATACAAAATCGATAGTTGTAGCCTTTCATATTATTCCCACTGTATTTGGACGGCACTCTAAAAAGAATAGGTATTCTACCAAACTTAAAAAGGATCTTCCGCCGAGTGCACATGCAACTAAAAAATTTACAAGTGAAAAGGGGAAATCTATGCTTGGTTATGAAGGCTATATTTATACTCTAAAACGAAAAAATGATGCTAAATTCATTTTTTTGATATTAGAATAGAGATTAAAAAGGTAAAATAAAATAAACGAATTATTTGAACTACCTTTTTATCTTCTTTTAGGTCGATGTCATACCAGTCCAACGATGGATGCAATTGTTTCTGGACCAACTGAACACTACCATGCGCCAAAACCAGATCTGGTTCCAGTATTGGAACTCAAAAATAAAATAAAATCACGAGCTACTGAAACTGAAGAACCATCAAATACAATTTTACATTCTACAATGAGATCTTTTCCGTTAGATGCTGCCGGTCAACTACCTCAAAGTGAGACACTTTGGAGAACTATTTGTCGACACCATCAAGGACCCCTAACGAATTTCAACAATCAACTGCCTGATCATTTAAAGCAAACAGATCGTGGAAAGAACTTCGTACTTCACTAAGATGAAAAATTGATCATTTTTATCACCGCAACGAATCTTTCAGTGTTGAAAACGTGTAAACATTGGTTAGTCGATGGAACATTTAAGGTAAAATAAAAGCAAAGACTTTCAATTCACTAATTAAACATCTATTTTAGGTGTGTCCAGAAGATTTCTACTAAATGTTCGCGTTACATGGATTGTTCAAATCGCAAATTATTCCACTGGTTTATGGTTTACTCTTAGGAAAAATGTCACGGACTACGACCATTTTTTTCAGCGTATCATGGACGAAGATGATTTCAATCGAGAAACAATACTAAGCGATTTTCAAGCGGCGGCAATAAAATCGATCAATTCATTGTTTCCAAACATTCTTCACAAAGGTAGTGTGACTAATTGCTTCACAATAATCATCTAATTATGTATTAATTGATTTTTTTTAGGCTGTTTGTTTCATTTTGGTCTGTGTATTTGACGTCAAATTCAAAGTCTTGGATTACAAAAGAAATACCAAGAGGATGAGTCGTTCCATCTGAACATTAAAAAAATAATTGCCTTAGCTTTTGTTCCTGTTTTAGATGTCATCAAAGCGTTTGATCCAATTGCCGACGATTACGCCGATGAAGCTGCCGATTTTCTTGGTTATTTCGAAAAAAAAACGTGGATAGGAGAGTCAAAGAAGAGAGGTAAATTGATTAATTAATAATTTTTCAATATTCAATTTTGATTTTAAGTGCTGGTCGAAAAAACCATTATTTCCAATAGAAATTTGGAATGTTTATGATCGAACAGTTGTCAATCTTCCACGCTCGAATAATTCGATTGAAGGATGGCAGAATGCATTCGCAAGACTTGTTGCAATTGTACATCCAAGTATTACAAAATTAACCGAGAAGATTCGTCGTGAACAATCGAAATTCGAAGTCGACATCGCACAAATTTGTCAAGGATAAGAACCAAAACCCTAGAAACTCAAATATCGAAATCTTGACGAAAGAATCAAACGACTGATCGATGATTATTCCAATGTCAATCTTGGAGAGTATTTGAAAGGATTAGCTGTCAATATGTCGTTGTAAATATTTTCTGTATTTTTTTGTTCGTGTATAAATACTTTTTCTCTCAATAAAATTTTTCCCTGAATGAAATTTCTGTTATATATTTCAATTTAATTGCTATACGATATCAATTATTCTGCATTCTCATTAGTCTCTCTTAACCAAATTAGAATAAGCATATATGCGACGAATTGTCCAGTCACCGGATCAGAATCGACAATGAAAAAGTGAGTAATGTAATGAATAACATGGTTGATATTTTTTCATTTCGAAGATGATATTGATTGATTTCTGGTGAATCAGATGGAAAAATATTGAAGTTTTCAAAATGCTTTTTGAATTTTCGGTAAGACTGCTAATTGTTCATGGACTCCTATCAGTAGAAAAGAAATCGTTTGTTTAAAACAAATAGAAAATCTGGTGAATTCTGAAGTAAGTATAAGATCTACATGGGTTAGTTTACAGTCCTTGGAAAAGTTTTATTGAGTGATGAAAAAACAATCGAACAAGAATATCTCAAACCTATTTGTATAGAACTAAATGCGCTTTAGTTATTTACAAAAGTAAAAATCTTGATGAGTTAGTCAACAAATAATTTCATAAATCAGCAATAGATCTATTATAGAATATAGATTTCACCTTTTAGAATAATACTAAATCAAAAATCATTGGCAAAATCTATCTTACTTAACTTTTTACCTTCAAAAAATTAACTTTAAAGTGCATGTAAGAAGATATGATTTACTACTGTGTCTTTGATCTTGGTCTAAAAACAAGAAGGATGTCGTATTTTCTTCATTACTCTCCTAGCTCAACAACTTCTAAAAAATGTAGCTTAGACTTTCTTCTCATAGGATGTACGGTCATAAAATTTTGCTCACCCATATTGGTCCCCTGAATATACTTGGTAAATGCACAATGCTAACAAACCGTGGAACACTATAAATCTTAAAATAGCAATCAAACCACTAAGAAGCCAAAATACGGCTGTAACAATGTATATAACATCATTCCTTGTAGTTACACTTAACGTACATTCTAATGGTTGACATGGTTTATAGTAGCTTTCAAACATAATAGATGAATTCCATTGTTCGACCATCATATGGTTAAATATTTCTCCAATAGATGTATTTGTTTTAAATTTAGATAGTAATGATGAATTTAGTGCTGTTGTATTCATTTAGATCTGTGATCCAAAGTAGTACTGTAACTCATCCAAACATTGTTCACTATAAAAACATTCGAGGTTAGAGAGAGAAGAAGAGATTCGATCACATAACATGACCCATAGAAACCAGGAACAATAAATGATATCGAAGTACCATTACTGTTGTAAATAGGCGATGGTGACGATCACGATGCGCTTATTGAACAGGAACAATTTGAGTACGAATTTGGCGTCGTAAAAATATACGATGAATTTTTGCACTGAAAAAAATTATAGTTTGACAAAGGTTCAGAAACTAAACCATTTGCTGGTGTTGTTTCACGAATAATCTGTAACGGTAACATAGATCGCTTTGTTATAGATGCTATGAATTGATTAATGAGTGCTTGAGCTTCTGTTTGAAATAAATCTGAAGTAATAAGATATCCACTAACACAATCAATGGCATAGAAACGAATCAAGTTTTGAAAAATAGTGTCATTGGTCAATCGACAGAAAGCACGTAAAACCGGAAATGCAGAGCGGCTGGTAACTCGGAAATCACCGCCGTCCAATGGAATACGAATATCTATATATGCTACGAAATTCATCCATTGATCCATAACGAAATCACTTGTACATAACTGGTGTAGACTAAAATTCATTTGAAGAAAGTTTTCATATTTGATCGATAATTTGGTGCATGGACATGTTAATGCACTCGAATATTTCGAAAACAGCTGAGAGTATTCTGCGAAACTTGGGTGTTTAATAGCCATGGTTTTTTGAACAACTACTATTGAGTTGTACAGAATTAGAATTGAAAAAGATAAGATCAGTAAAATAATGAATATTATTGTTGATATTTTTTGATTTTGATGTTCATGTGCACCGATCGTAGATGGAATAGATCGAAAAAGGTTAAAATTTCCAAAATATTGTTTCAATACATTCCATGCTTCGCGACATTTGACAATGATAATCATTACTGTATTGAATAAGCAAAATCTGCATTTTGATATTTGCCAGTAGGACACCTGTAGAAATTGAAATACTTCCTTGATCAGTTTAGCTTTCTTCCAACAAATGAAACTTTTTCTGATGTATTTTGAGTCCCAATAATTCTTTTATGTCCAACGGTTTCAGTATTTCGTCATGATAATACTCATATCTTTCAAAAATGTTCATTCTTTCTTGTCTGTTGCATGTTGTCATCGACAACTATCACTACAACAAAACGCTCTCGCAAATAAAAAACAAGATAATTTAAGACTTCAAAGTTTTGAGAAAGAAAAAATAAATAATATACAGATGAAGTACGAACATTTGAATACTTTTTCTTTTACACAGGCTACATCTCAATTTAAGTAAACGTTATCAAGAAACAAATTTCAATAGAAGAAAGTTTTTTCGACGACGGTTTCCATCTGTTCTTATTTCCATATTTGCCACAAATACTTTCTACAATTATTTAAATGATAATCACTGATCTCACATATGTTGTCGAAAATCATGGAAGCTCACCTATGCAGAATTTACATGTTCTCACTAAAATTTCCTTTACAAAAGTTTCTATTGTAAATGGAGAAAAGCTAAACTGTCAAAGTTGTTATATATGTTGTAGTGGAAATTAAAATTCAGTAGAATTTAAAATCCTACTAGTAGAAATTGAAATTTTAGTTTCTACTATAGGTAAAATTCAGTAGAATTTCAATTTCTACTAGTAGAATTTTAATTTCTACTGCGACATATATAAGATCTTATGGCTACATTAATTTTATTTTTGAAGTGTTGGCCGTGAATCATGATTATTGAGAAATATTCAAATATATTCTGACACAAACAGAACATCACTTCTCTAGGTTTCTCTTAATTATTTTAAGTCATTAGTTCAAAACTCTAACATTTACATAACCAGTACATTAAATCACTTTTCATTGCACTTCTTAACAATTATTTGAAATCAGAAACAGAACGATATTATAAGAACAAAGACAGAATATTTTGTAAAAGAATAAGAATATGATCCTCTTGGAAAAGCATTTTTATTTTTCTATCAATATTGAGATTTTCCATTGATCGAATGTGTTGTCAAACATTGTGTTTGAAAAGGTGAACAGAAAAAAAATATCACAAATGATTTGTAAATAATAATATGAGAGATCTAGTAAAAAAACAGTCATTGAATTTGAACTCATCTTTTCTTAACGATGTTGTTCAACATTTCCAGGACTCACTCTTGAAGGTATCGAAGAAGCTGCCCTATTATCATTGTGCATGCGATGTTAAGCACGAGACACATACGTTTCATATTTTATATATTTACAGAGTTACTAAAGTCTCCAACGATAGATTTTGATAGATTTATTATATCTATTTAAATTGCAATATTATCTTTAATTGATAAATATTTGCTACTAGTAAATATTAAAATCAAAGAGTAAACAACATTTCAGAACTTATACACTATTTTCCCATTTTCATCTCTAACGAAAGATATTTTTAAGGAACTGATGAAAAGAATATATAGTCTGACGAAATAATTAATCAACTACGGTTCGCTGTTTTTTTAGTATCGATTGAAACAATTTGATCCGTCACTCATAGCTATCAACTTCTTGTTTTTTTGCGATTATATCTATATTGCCTCGGGTAGAAGCCGATAAAAATTTCTTGATGAAATAATTATCTTCTATTATTGTTATTAGTAATAAAAATGTCTTGAGTTCATCGATTCAAATTTTCTCATCATTACAAATCAATATAAACATATATTTTTCAACATTCAATGTTCACATAGTGTAACGGTATGTCATTCATTATAATCTATACAATAATTGAATTTCGACCAAGTTTTTCGATGAATTTCTGTTGACGGTGATTAAAACTGAACATACATTTGCTACTACTTTGTGTTTTGCGTAGTAAATATGAATGTAGTTAATTTAAATTACGCGATGGCGCTATGACATCGATTGGTGTTAAATAGAAAAATTTGCCGTAAATTTCTTTTTATCGATATAATTATAATCAAAAACTAAAAATAATATCATACAACAGTGATTACCTTTTCGCAACTTATAATTTTGTCACTCGATGCCATCATTTCTAGTATCTCGGTAGATTTGATTTTAAAAACTCGTGTGTGATTAATATTTTTTGTTTTGTCTCATCTGCCGACTATTGCAGACTTTAAACAATCTATTAGATTGTTATCTATGTAACATTGACTTACTGTTCGGAATAAATGACGTTCTAATGATAATATCTCTCAATAAGAGAAAAAATATCTCTGCGAAAACAAAACACAGGTTAACAATCGAAATAGATTTCTTTGTATTTCAATGAAAATCTCATTCATCTATGATAATAGTCTGTTATTTTGAAATCTTACTCCATAGTATCATTATCTGTCATGTTGTTCCCTGTGGTATCAGCGAGCTGATTAAATCCGATTTTTGTCCCTTAACTATGCAACTGACGATAAGCAGAAACAAATGTAAGACAAGATTGAATGATTAGATTAATTTTTATTATCATTTTCATTAATTTCAGCAAATAAATTAACAAAAATTCAATAGTCAATTGTTATATGTATGATGAGTTGCGATTTTTCTATTTAGATTTGCGTAAAACAATTCTATACTGATAGGTTATAGTATTTGAGTTGTGTTTCTTTTTTTAGTGTGAAGTGCTTCAAATTAATACGTATCGATATACCACCTGTTCAGGTAAAAGCATTCTTATACGTGTAATTCACATCCGATTTACATTGATCTTGTGGGTCGTCTATATGTCTTTTCTTTTTTCTTTTTCTGACATCCTTTGATCGCTATTAGATGAAAAAAATACGATGAAAGAGAACGAGAGAAGAAGGAAAAAAGAAACGCGATCAGGAAAAGTGCGACGATTGAGAAGAGTTTTTGTATGTCGATATTTTCTCTTTATTTATTGTTCTATATTCATTATTATTATAATTATAGTTATATTCCATAGCAGATACATACATATTCGTTATAGAAAATAATAATGATCTACTTAGTATGAAATCTATATTTGCTTTTGGTCTTTTTTTTGTAGATGCATCTCATTCATTCATATAATAGATTACACTTGATTTGATAGCAAATTTCCTTGCCATGAATGAATATGATTGAGCACTCACAAGAAGGTAATCAACAGTCAAAATATATACTAATAGAAATAATCAAAGAACTTGACATGTATTTTCATTTGTTCGTATATAAAAAGAGAGAAAATATTTCCATTAGACCTATATTCCTTTTTTTTTATAGAATGAAAACAACTCTGATTCCAATTATTAGATATTAAAATGCGTCATTTTTCTTTTCCTTTTTTTTGTTAAAATGTTTCCGAAAAATTTTCTGACGATTTCTTAATATATTATTGGAATGTAAACCATATATATATATACGTATATGAGTGAATTGCGCTGACATACGGCTGCTCTGCGAACACGAAAAATCTTATAACTCAACTTCTACTCAATCGATTTGGACAATTGTTTTGTTGAAATGCTCCATTCAGTCCGTCCTATTCACCATAAAATTATCGAGGTTTTTATTTGCGTGGTAAGGATTTTTCAAGCATAAAAGATCATTACGAAAGCTGTTTGACAGGATCTATCGACAGAAATTCCGTTTTATATCCTACAATTCTGACTGGATAAATAGATTTTTTACGGAAGTTGGCAGCTCAGGTTCTCCTCTTTTTAACTATATAAAGTAATCTTAATTTCGATTTTAATTTCCTGATCAAATCTTGCACAAATATGAAAACATACACTTTGACCATTTTTTGTCACAACAGATTAAATTGTAACTACTAAAGACTACTTACAAGCTAACTCAAATTTCTTTTTTGTGCTTGACCGAGCAAAGAGTGAGAAATATTTTGATTTAAAAAATAAATTAAAAAAATGTTCACGATGAAACAAAAAAGTAAAAATAAAACAGACTGGTAGCTATTGTCGCACTAAATGTCATGACAGATTTCTTATTTTGACTTTTTGATTTCTCGCTAACTATACGAGATTAGTCAATGATGTTTTTACCATTTTTGACGGAGTATATGGTACATCTATGGTAAAAAGTTGAGCTGTTAACTAAGTGTCGTTCGCCAGAAAATAGCATTTTACTGAAAAAATGTCACAACAGATTAATATGATAGATATTCAGAGAAAATATGATATTTTTTCATCTTCTTTTACTTCTATCGACTCCTCTCGACTGAGAGACATTGCTAGACATTTCATTGTTATCGCGAAACAATGTTAAAAAGAACTTAGTTATAAAGCGCGTTTCTAAAAAAATATATGCGTTTTTAATAATAGCAATCGCATTACACTCCCGAAAATGCATGAATAATACAAGCGAGTAAAATTCTGCACATGTCTCTTGGATTCCCCGATTGCAAATGATTCATTTCATATATGATAACCATGTAAAAACATTTTACTCGTCATTTTTTTTGGTCAAAAAATCTCGGACCTTTCATATATTTTGAGATCTCAATTTTCTCTGAAACGAAAAACCTGACAGTGGAGAAAATAGTTGACTCATATACAAAAAATAAGGCTCTATCGAATGCACGGGTCAAATCTATCCTCCGTTTACTTTTATTTTTTTTCGATTTTTTTCTTCAAACCGTATAATGTCAGCGCAATTCACTCATATATATAGTAATGAGAGTCATTATTTTTGAATTAATCGATCAAGCTTTTTCTTGAGTAGGCGGCATTTTCTCATCTTCATTTATCTTTTAAGAATGGATATTATTTCACGCCGTTCCTATTGCTTCTAGACGAAATAAAACAAAACAAAAAAAGTAAGAAGAAATTCTTATGCTTAATAGCACCATAATGACAACACCATGTACGTTAACAGAGTATGAAGTACTTAATCATACATTGCCGAATAAACTTTATCTTATTTTAACACCATTTATTATTTGTATTGGATTAATTGGAAATATTCTTACTGTTTTCGTATTTGTTTTAACTGATCTTAAAAGACAATCAGTATCGATAATAACGATTGCTTTAGCTATAGCCGACTCATTTGTTCTTCTTATACCTGTTGCAATTCTATGGCTTGAAAAACTTTTACGGCAAGAATTAACTGATCTATCACCATTTTGGTGTCGTACGCATGGTTTGTTGATATATAATTTGCTTTTTTTCATTTTTATATTTTTGTTAGTATTATATAGGTTTCTTTGATTTAACATTTACATGTTGTTCAAGTTGGTTAATGGTTTGCATAGCTTTTGAACGTTTTTGTGCTGTTTGGTTACCACATAATAATAAAGCAATACTTACGCATCGGAAAACATTGATTGTTGTTCTTATTATTGTATTTATTTCAACAGTTTTATCAACATGGTTTATATTTGTTGTTAAAGCAACCAAAATTCAAACATTATTACTGAAAAATTCTACTGAGAACACATTGGTTACTTTAGATAACCGTTCGCTAATTCAATCTTCTTGGAAATGTAATCTTATTGATGATAGTCTTTATGATTCCATGGGTATGTTTTCTGTCATAATTAATTATGTATTACCATTTATTTTTCTATTACTATTAAATTCAACTGTTATTTATCGCTTATGTCAACGTGGTATTGTTGATCTAAGATCATCAATCACTGTTATGTTAACGCTTGTTTGTATAGTGCATTTATTTTGTACATTACCATTTCAATGTTGGTGGATTTATTATGAAGTTCGAGATCAAACAGGTGATTGTTCGTGGTTAAAAAGGAAATTAACATGGCATGCAATAACATTTACGATACGAAATTTCAATTATATGGCAAATTTTTTTCTTTATTCATGTTCATCAAAATTATTTCGTAATGAACTAAAAGGTTTAATTGTTTTAAGTTTACTACCACATGAAAAACATCAAAGTTATCATTATCGTCGACAATCGTTATATGATAATAGGCGACAACAAAGCATTTCTTTAACACGATTGATTATGAGACGATTAAGTAGAACAGCTGCATATAAACATGTTGGAGCTATTCATAGTGTAGCAGCTGAAATACCACTCACTAGTCTAAATGAACATGGCTGAAGAAGAAAGAACAAAACTTTACACAACTTTTTAATATTCCGATATTTGAATGTTTGTACGAATAAATATGAAAACTAAAAGTAGCAAATATTTTCAATCGAACCGACAAGATTAATTATAATGGTACTTTACTCAAGGGAAAATATTATGTTTAAATGAATAATTTAGAGCACTAAAAATCCAGAGAGACCGATTTCTTTGGACTATCAAACGCACGAATCCTATTAATTTATGGAATAATTCTAGCTCTCGTATATATATATATATATAGGTTTTCATAAGAATTGTGTAAATCGTTTTATATTTATCAATAAATATAGACAACTGTTAGCAATAAGTAATTGTTAAAAATATTTTTCTAACAGATATTATGATAAATTTATTGTTAATCGTTGACTTCTAGTTCTTGAAAGGACCTTATTTCTACTTATTATTCTTGCTCTTTTCTATAGAATTATTACAGCTCGATATAATATAACGAGAAATTTATTTGACTAGATCAACTGATGATTGATGATTGTCTCGTTTTCAATATGTAATCTAATCGCAAAGGCTTTATTGGTTTAGTTTCAATATAGTCGATTAAATAAGATTGATAAATTATCTAATAAACTATTCACGAAGAAAGTTTTTTATTGACAACTTTCGAGCATATCAAATTAGTTCAAACATAGAGGAGCTGTTAGAATCATGAAAGTTCTAGAACATCGATAGAATTCCTCGATGATTAGAATGCATTCGTAAAAAGGTTTATCTAATAAAAATTGATTGACAAACTTATTTCTAACAGATTTTGATTTTGAAAAAACTACAGAGTAAACTTTCATTGTATCAGTATATCTTTTCACTTTTAAATAGAAAATTTTTGTTTTCGAAAGTACTCGATTTAGCAACAATAATAACAATTCAATTCAGTAAGTGTTGCATTGACGTTTGTTACTCGTAAATTTCATTCAAGGCGTTGTTCAGCTATCGTATAATACTTAGCGTATCAAACTCATATTGATGGAACCGATACATTTGAATAAATATCTCTTTCAGTCTTTTCTACAGATCGTCATGTTAGAATAGTTTCCTAAGAAAATTCACCATTCGATTTTCTAGCACAAACTATGGCAGCTTTGATTAGAAAATCTGAAGCAGAAATATAACATTTATAGTACTGCAAAGACTAAATTAAAAAGCTTTTGTGCTTTCAAGCTTTGAACATATATGACGTATCATACAATGACAAATTACTCGGAGGAGCTTGGATAATTTTGTTCTTTCACATAATATTTTTTAAAGGTCGTTTGAACCAAGTTTTACCAGAATTGAACATGAATACATAAAAAATGAGTCAAAAACATGTAACACTTAACTTGTTTGGAACTATACTTTTGATTATGAGTTCTTGTTCTAATAATGACATTTTACTTTGATCAAAAATGCATTTCTGTTGTAATCGCAATGTATTAACTCTTTTAGTTTTTGTTGATATTAAAATTTTACACCATTGATCGCAGGATAGCACATGTAAAATGTTACGAGGTTAATATCTAGTTTTTCGATTAACGAAAAACTCATAAATAAATATAAACAGAATGTTTTTTTTAAATATTAATGATAGTTAGTCAAATTGAATTCTCGTCGTGTTTTTATTATATCAAACCCCCTAGCTTCATGTTAATATGCTTTCTTTTGATCGTATAAGGTCTGCTATCCAGTACGATAAGTTATATAAACATACAATGAAAGAAATCTTAGTAAGCAAAATCCAGATCAAATAAACATTACAGCTATGAATTAGATGATCTTAAAAGAAGCAGATATTTTTTTCATCTGGATGATTCTTCGTCAAAGCCACGATCACGAACAAAGTTTGAGCATCATAAATTTCGAAAATATAGTTATATGAGGATTATTTTTAATATCGTGAGACTGTAGAGTTGAATTTTATTTATTTTCCTTACTAAGTTCTAATTTATTAGTATTTTTACTAAATGACGTTTTAGTTGTTTCACATAATTTGAATCTAGAATAGTTTCTTATACGCCCAGGGGGGGGGGCGGGGGGGGGGGGGGGGGGGGGGGGGGGGGGGGGGGGGGGGGGGGGGGGGGGGGGGGGGGGGGGGGGGGGGGGGGGGGGGGGGGGGGGGGGNCCCCACCCCCCCCCCCCCCCCGTTATTCTCTCGTCTTGTTTCCTTAGGAAATCGGAAAGGGTAACAAAACATTTTTCTTTTATGGCAACGACAATACGGAAATAATAATCGAAAAAACTCGTTTGTATAGAACACTAATTGAGAGGTTACTATTGCGATTTTTAAAATTTTTATTGTAATCAAAGCATGTTTTCATAATGGATCATTCAAGTTGAGTACAACAAGGCAAAAACCAACACCAAAGTTTAATGAAACCAATTAAAAAATTCTTGCTTTCTAAAACTATCGATTGATTTACTATCTAAATTATGAATGCTTCGAATTATTAGGAGCTTTCATCTTTATCAACGGATAAGATTAGTATTGGTTTTAAAACAGATCTAGCTGCAACAATCGGTCAAATTTTCTTATGCTACTATGTCGATAGCAGTAATGTTCCCATCTAGTTGATTCAAATAGTATTATATGTTAGAATAATTTTTTATGTTATCAGTATAATCTTTATATCTTATAGTGCTTGGTAAGCTGACAAAGTGCTATGTTGAAAAAGGAATTCATTTGTTTTATTTATTTGTCTTTTGTTAAGCGAATAGAAAACGCCATAGAAGAGTCTCTACGTGATTTTTTGTTACAAGGATAAAACTTGTTTGCGTATAAGATCCAATGTCAAATATCATATAGATACAGTTTATACAAAAATCATTAACCATATAATCATATTATTAAACTTTACTAGATGATTTTCAATAGAAATGACATGAATGATAAAGAACATACATACTATTCACTGATTGAACAAAATCATAATGAAAACAAGTATAAAGCTACATGATCTTGTGTTTCATAATTATAAACAGATAAACAACGAGAAGGAATTAGTTATCTTCGAATTGCATCCTCTTGAACTTCACCGATGAAGAAAAAAAGATCTGCTATTACTTTGATTTAATGATTAATCTGTTCGTCTTTCGGGTAATTGTTCATCGAACTGACTGAACTTATTTATTATTCCATTAAAGCACTTGTCATTGTGATGACGTCAAACTATATTGTTACTAATCGTGGTAATTAAATATGAGTGACGAAGTTCACTGGTTCATCAAAATTTTCTTGGATCACAATGATTTATATTTCATGAATTTTCTCCAACACCATGAAAAGTATAGTTCCACATGAAAAATTAACTACAAAAAATATCAATAGGATCTTCAGAAAATTATTTCAGCAATTCGACAAACTCGATAGAATTTTCCATGATCTAGAAGATATGTTTAAGTTTATGGAGCTATTTCTTTCAGTGTGGAACTATTTTATTTCTCGAATAATAACAAAAAGTCTTCTAGCTGATTGAAAATTAAGAAAAAAAAACAAACATAGAAAATCATAAAAGATCCTAGATGCCTCTACAGCCAATAGGGATTTGATAATTTGTTTTCTCTATTCAATGGGTTATAATTAATACATTTAATGAATGTAATCAATTGTGATTTTTCATTGACCTTAATTATTTAGATTATCATAACATTCTTTGATGAGTTTAGCTTATAATCTCTGAGAGATTTTCATTAAGATCATTCAACTTGGTTATTATTTAATAATTCAGGCTAAAAGAACTGTAGACATAGGCGAACAATATAGTTTTCTTCTTTGAAAGACTTTTTATTATACAAAAAAAAAGAATTGAAAATTATCAACTCTTAATTACTGTTTGAATTTTTTGAATTAAAAAAAAATTGAACAATTAAATAAGAAGACTAGAACATTAAATTATGTCCATGATTCAACAAAATCTTCAAGCACACTTGTTTCAATATCATTTATTGTATCTGGTGATAAAACTTGATCATTTCTCACATATAAATTCTCGTTAAGATGAATGCGACCTAAAAATTTGAAAAATGGAAATAATTCGATGATAGTTGATATGGTTCGTAAACGAAGTAAAGGAGGATTTGAATTGCTGTCGATTATTGGCAAATGATCATGTAGCGGTGTTGTTGTTGATGTTAGTTTTCGTTCAAATAATTTAAATAGTCGTATTGAAAAAGCAATAAATATATCAAGATTTGAATCGGAATTATCTGTATCATGATCAGCAACAAACGCAGAACGAAATCTATGAAATAAATGTTTCAAAAACTACATAGAAATAGAAATATACTTACAGTTGAAAATGATACAATCCTGAATAGGACATTATCAGAAGAATATCAAGTAATTTACACGCATATAAATACATTTTTAGAGAAGGATTTGTATCAGACGATCCATTTGAAATATTTGTTAGTGTTAAATCATTTGTAGTCATTTGTTGAACGTTTGATCTAAATAAGGATCTTGGTGGAAAACGTCGAAAAGGAAAATGGCGAAAGAGAAAAATGGCGAAAGTGTAAGTAATTTATGAGAAAGAGATGTAGATGAAAATTTGAAAGAAAAATGTCGGAACGACGAATTCATAGCCTTGATCCATAATGAATACTGTTTTAATAATAATAAAAAAGAAGAGAGAGAATATAGAAAATATAATAAACGTTATTTTTTCTCTCTCCAATTAATAATGATAAACCTGATCGTAATAGTTTTGCTTCTAATTGATTAGGATTTGCAGAATGATTATGAATACCATTGATACATATAAGTTCGTCAGTAGTGTTTGTATGAATATAAACACCACAGTCTGATTCACTACACATCCAGTATATTTTTGATTTTGTCGTTTTATTGCATCTGAAAACGTAGTTTTTAAATATTAGTAATCGCTTGCCTTTGTTTGATATCGAAAACGTTATTTGACATTGTAGATTGTTAAGTGAGCATTTTTCAGGTGTCGAGTTCGAGATCATTTAAAATATATGTATTTCTTTCCACAAAATTTTCTTTATTCAATGTAAAATACAATATGCCGGACGAAGAGAGACCAATGAAAACAAAAAAAAATCAATTTTACAACTGACCTTTTTCAATATATTCGACATTTTTCTTTCACAATCTACTGGATATTTTTATTTCTGTGTTTCGACGTTTTCCTCTTCGATATTTTCCTTTTCGACATTTTCCACCAACCCCAAATATTTCAACAATCAAACAGAAATTCTATTGTTGAAATAATTAGTTTTTCAAGATAAATCTCAACTTTTAACAGTTAACACTTAAGTTGAAACTTGAACTAAACGTCTTACACAATCGAGAAAAATGAAGCAACATTAGAAAACAACGAATTCTAAACACAGAAACTTATACAACAAGAAAGAAATTTGATTTAATTGCTCAGATCAATAAATATGTACTGTTCCCAACTGAAAAAATTCTATAAAGTTCGAAGCGAAACTAATTGAATCAAAAATTTTGAAAAGCTTTTACTTAAATTTACTTATTTTTAATCATTGCTTGTCATCGCAGAATATAACAGTCAGTAATTCAACTATTACTCACTTGACATCGCCTTCAATATTGAACGAAAGATCTTGTTCAATCTGTAATAAAATTTGTACCAGTTCTGCAATAAATATTGGCCAAAATGAAATCAAATTTTTATTGGATATTCTTAATAGTAGGACGCGGAAAAAGAGATACAACTGTGTATATAATATTGGTATTTGTGGTAGTTTAAGTAAATCAATAATGAATTCAAGTATTTCTGGTAAATATTGATTGCAAAGATCTTTATCCGACGCATAGATAACGAAAGCAAAACGTTTAATAAGCATTGCACGTTGTTCATATTCTTGTTCTTTTGAAACTAATAAACCTGTTTGAACTGTATTTATTTTATTCATAATATCCCGAAATGATATTGATTTCTCATCTGTGATCATATTATTGATAATTATTTTCCATGAAGTTAATGCTGATAAATCGACTTGAAAAAATCCTATGTCAAATAATTGTTCAAATACTTCTTTTCTCCATGTTTTTCTCGTATATGAATATTGTGATATATTCATAAGTAGAGTTGATGCTGAACGATACGATGGTGCACTTGATGCCACGTGTATACGAACATATGGCATAACATTATTTACAAGATTTTGTAAATAAGTTCCTATAATACGATCCTTTTCATCGGTTATATGATAAACAATATCCAATAATTTTGCTGAATATTCACTTAGAATTGTCAATGCCATGAAACTTGAAGTTATAGACGGTGAATTCTCTATAGGAAGCAATATTTAGTTTAGTTTTCTTTTCACGAAGAAAAATTTTTCAATAAACTAACCATCAAAATCTAAAAGACTTTTTTCAATACTTGGAGTACGATCGATCTCATAAGATGAATCAATAGTTGTTGGTTGAGTTCCTGGATCGGTTTGTGTCATACGTACTTGCAAATTTTTACGTAACCAATTTGTTTGTTCAAGTGATAAACCAACTATCGTAGTACAATTGTCAAGCACTTTCATTATCGTATCCTGTTGAAGAAATGAAAAATATTTTATTGTACGTGTGGGAACATGTCCTTATTCAAATTTACATTTTCGATCTCAAAATAAGGCTTGAGAAAAAATCATTTAATTTATTGATTATTGAATTTTTATGAAATCTAATTACTTCTAGATCCATTCAAATTCCATGTCGAGCTCCAATGAACTCTTCTATTCTGATATACTACTACATATTGTAATCAGGGGTGCAGAATCTGCCGAAAAAATACAAAATTTCCCCACACGGAAATTTTCTTTTCGGGAAATTTCCCCCACTATAAAATTGAATAATAAAGCAAGGAATTCTCGTTTAAGATGTAGGTATATCCTTAAAAAAATTGTCAATAGTCTATGACTTGTTCTTTCATAATTCTTGCCATTGATGTTCTAAGTTTCTCAAAAACCTACCGACTGTCTAAATATAACAGAAGCAGCTTATATACTTCATGTAAAGATTACAGAAAAAAATTGAATTTATCTATATGTACCAACAGGTGCTTCATATAACTCTTGTAGATTTAGCGTATCAACAAATCTAACACCACCTAAACTGCTTCGAANGGTTAGGGAAAAACAAAACGAAAAGAGGAGAAAACAAATAGCCGTTTTTGCATCATAGTTACGCCCAAGAAAGAGCGAAAGATAAACAGTAGTGCGACGCATCATCAGCGTCAAACAAAGAAGAATATACTGAAACCGTGAGTAAGAAATGGGTGATTCTTTCAAAATTTACATAAAATAAAAGAAGAGAGATGCATGATATGATCGATGAACATATAAATAAAACAAGATTCGTTTGGAAAAATACTTGCCCCTGCACGCTTAGAAGAAAAAATATTTTTCCAAAAATTTCCCCTGACACTTAGGTTTGCAAAATTTTCCCCACACGGCCGTACGCGCACACGGGTAGATTCTGCACCGCTGATTGTAATAGTCTTGATCTCGAGATCGAGACGTTTGTATATGTACATCATTAGTATGCTGCTTCATGTGCGAAAAACAAATTGGAACCATGTTTAAAACTTTTCTATGGTACATACCCCTAAGTCATTTAAATCTTTTTTATCGATAAGAAATAGAGATTGTTTGAGATAATAATTCAATATTCTACAAAGAAAATAAATGAAATTAATTAAAAATTAACTTAAAGAACGTTCTTTATGAACCTAATCATCAAGAATGTAACTGATGATGACATTGTTTGTGATAAACATTCTTTAAACATAATGGTTAATACTGGCCAACAATCAAAGCCAACAGTATTTTGATATTCGAAATAAGCTAAAAGAAGTTGAAGACACCAAATAACATAATTTTGTTTTTTCTGGAAGAAATCGATTAAGAGACAAAGAAAATTTCTATACAAATAATTTTACTTTATGATTAGTTTTCGATAAGTATCGTATAAGTGTATTCATATTATAAATGATATCATTGATTGCATAATTATTTATATTCATAAGAATATCGACCAAAGCTTCCATTTCATTAACATTGTTTGTTTGAATTGTTAAGAATTTTTGTTGTTGTTGTTGTTGTTTACATTCACCCCAGCACAATAGAATAGCACGAATAAATGCAACACCATTCGATTTTGTTAATGACGAAATAAATTGAATTATTTTCTCTCGAATAACTTTTGTATTATTCAATGGCCATATTGAATACGTTCGACTCATTAATACTGTTTTCCATATACGCAAAATACTGAAAAGAACTAACGGCAGTTTATGTAACATCGATTGACGAACATCAGATGAATCATTTGAATTATTTTTAATCTAAATATAAAATAAAGTTTTCAAATCAAACATAATTCTTATTTACTTTTTCTATCCAGTGTTGAGGACACAATGTTTCAGTAAAATGCTGTGTACTATTAACTGTACTACCAAGACAATAGTTGCATATGTATGAAATACGTTCAATTAAACAAATAATATAATCGATTGGATCAAATGAAGATGATCGTCTAGAACAAAAGGATTGCCATATCATTTTCTATTTTCAAGATAATTCATCTATCTGATCTTTACATAAAAACAGAATCGTAATGAAAATAATCCGCCGTAAAACAATAAAATTCTTTAGTATCTTCTATCTTCAGAGATCTAGAAAAAAACTGACCAACAAAGTATCTAAAGTGAACACTTTGTAACGTACTGCATATGTTCTGTAAGAATAGACGATTGTCAGCGAGATAAGCTATGCTATTTATTTCTGTATTTAAAAAAAAGAATTTCTTTTGCTATCAATCAAGTTTTCGTTAGTTTTCTCACTGTTTTAAAATCACAATGTCATTTACCTGTAAAAAAAGAAAGGCAGACGGACTACACCATTGCCTAAAAGATTCATATTTTAGTAAGCGTTAAATCTTACTTGAACGTTATTGTAGTTTCCTGTTGACTGTAGCACTCTGCAACAAAATTTAAATTTTGACAGAGCTGCTCAATCACTCGAATGCTTGTTGTTTTTAATGCTGAACCACAATGAGGTAATATTTTTACAACAAAACATATTATATAGGGATGAATTTCCATGCAATCGATTTGTTTTAAACACTGTAAAATAGTTGAAAGAAAAACAGTTTGATTAACAGTTAATTGGTCGTTTAGATTTGAATTTGTTGAATGAAAAATATTTTCAAGTAAAATTATTTCTTCGAATAATCGGATTAATTTTTTTAAATAATCTTTTGTTAGTTGACCATTTAAGGACTCATTTTTAAAATCATTCATTAATTTTGTTTTAGATAGATTCGAATCTTTATCAATAAACCTATTAAATAATGTTAAAACTATCTTTTGAAATGAAAGCTTTTCGAATAAATTCATTATATAATTTATTAACACTTTATTATCCATACAAAGACAAGATAGATCATGGCAAACATGTGTTAATAACATTAATGAACGTACATGTATGAGACGATTTTTTTCAATATCATAACCTTTTGGATAGTAACTGTATGTATAAATTAAAAGTATATTTAAAAATAAATATAAATAGGATTGACACTCTTGATTATTTTGATTAGTTAAACCAAATTCTTTTCCTTCAATGGAACGACAGTGTTTAAAAAATAGTTCATGCATTTGTTTATTATGTATACTAATTGGTGATGATTGAAGATTTGACGATATTAATAAAGCCTGAGTAAGTTGTTGCATAAGAAGATCAAACAAACTGTCGATTATATCTAACGATAACATTACACGATCATGATCATAAGTTTGAGTGTAAAGTAATATATAAGCGTATGGAAAGTTTTTTGAATCATCGAATTGCGATGCATTATATTCACTCATGAGATTACTATTTGACATAGAATGTGATTGAAATGAATGATTCATAATTGTATTTGATGTATCGATTTGAGGGATATTGTTATTTGATTCCGATAGAGTATTATTTCGATTGAATATATTTGGCATGGTCGGTGCACGTTGTTTAACTGATTTTAACAATGCTGGAGGCGAAAATGAAAGAATATTAGAAAGAATTGGTTGCGATAAACTTGTTATTATTGGAAATTTTATATTCTGAGGTGAAGATTTTGCATGATTAACAGATTCACTAGAACTTATAGAACTGATTGTACGAATCTATTAATAGTAATGAGAAAAAAAAATATAGTTTATATTATATTTCGATATAATTTGTTATTACTCGTTTATCTTTG
Source organism: Rotaria socialis (assembly GCA_905331475.1). Taxonomy (NCBI): domain Eukaryota; kingdom Metazoa; phylum Rotifera; class Eurotatoria; order Philodinida; family Philodinidae; genus Rotaria; species Rotaria socialis. Next base: position 22,850 of record CAJNYU010000040.1, read on the forward strand.
TGAGTCTCTTCTACATAAGCGTCATCATCATACATATATTCATCCTCATAATTTTCATCATCAAAGACAACAGATGGACTAATTTCGCTGTTATCATTATTCTTATTTGAATTGATTAGTATTTGATCGTTTGTATTCAGTTTTTGATTAAGAAATAATTCTTTATTATGAATGATTGAATCAAATCTTTGCATACTAACTCGTGCTGTATCTGAATCCAAAAGCATGATAAGAAGTGTATCGAATATTCGACACATATCTCCTAGAAAATAGCTTTTAATACATCGGACTCGTTGCTTTCAACTACTTACCATGAATAAAACAATCATACGTCCATTGTTGTACGATGGATCTTAACTCATAATTCTTTGATTCTTTAAGAGTTCTTAAGACAAAAATTAAACAACGTTGAAATGATTTTGTAATAGGTTCATTTTTTAGATGAGGTATATCACGAGTTGAATTCCATAGTTTAAAAAAATGTTTATATTCATCAATCCCATTTGCGTCGAGTTCAGTTTGTGAACTCTTTATTAATGATAATTGATTATAGATTAAATCTTCACACAAGTCAGTTGGTAACATTGAATGTAGTATTGATAATAAATGTGAAGCTTTTAAATTATATTCTCGACCATATTTATCATTTAAATATTCCCAAAAATATGAAATTATATATTGAAAAAAATCAGTTTCATTTAGAAGTGCTAATATTTGTTCTTGCGTAAATGATGCAACTGTTAATAGGCTATTTTCTGTAGTATCTATTGATGTCGATATGTTTGTTGAAGCAGATAAACTTAATCTGTAACCAAATAATTCAATTAAAACAGACACTGCAATTGTTCGAAGAGATAAATGATCATTTACACACAAAGATAGAATATATAGATCCATTGCCCAGTCTTCAAATTTTATTTTACCTAAAAGAAAGAAAACAATAGAAATTAATTTGCTTTTGATTATTTTAATATGATTTTCATCAAATATATTTTCTTTACGAATCATAGGAAGATACATAATTATAGTGAAAATATCTGTGAATCTAAGAAAGGTGTTTTTAAATTGGAAAAAATATTTTTTTGTGATCATATTTAGAAATCAGAGAAAAAAGAAAATGAAGAACCAAAAAGCAATTAGAATTGGAATAAGATTATTTGTAAATAGACGAACAAAAAATTATATTTTCAGTGGCTAGTATAAAATCGCTTTACGACTTGAGCATAGATTTCGATCTTATTTAAATCTGTAACGCTATAAATATAAATCTACTGGTTTGTTGTAGAAATAAAATGACATGTCAGTTGTATCTTATTATTACAATTATTCTATTTAACAGACGCTCTCTAGAATTGTATGAGATCAATCGATTGGAATAATGCAGTAATTTCTACCTTTTGATAAAAATGATTTATCATTCAAAGAAGATTCCGTTGGATAACAAGAAAATTCAGTTAGTAATCTACAACAATCTTCAAAAGCTGTTACATATTGATCAACATTATCATTTAATATTAATTGAAATTGAAATTCATTTAATTGTCGACATCGATTAAAATATGATGAAAGGTTGCCATTGGTTTTATGTTGTATAACCGAATAAATACTTTGAAATTTATCATTTATCAATCCTTGATTTTGATCAATTATATGGGTGATAATAAACCGATGAAAAAATTGTTTATATAATTCTATTGTTTTTTCTATGTAATTCATTGATTCTGACATTGTGTTCGTTGATAGTCGACTTTGGTGTTTACTGGTCAATCGATTATCTAACTTGTCTAACTGTTTTTCAATTTTACATACCATTTGATTAAGTAGTTTTTGAATAACATCTAACTGTTCTTGTTGAACCATTAAATTTAGATTCTCTACGCAACTTATGTTATTTGAACATAATAATTTATTATAAATATCTATTGAATATTCATTATCATCTTCAGTATCACAATCGTCATCAAACATTTTATCTTGATTAGTACTTGAACGACGAAATATAGATAAATGAGGGTATGCGTTAGTGGAAACAGTACTTTTAAAAAGTTTTAATAATAACTCTAGAGACACTGTGATTTGGTTTGATGTGAATTTCTCAATATTATCATTCATTATTTGTATCAGATGACAAAGCATTTCAAAAAGATGTGTAGATTGAGTGCCAAGAGAATTTTCTAATGAAAATATATCTAATAACATATCGATAACACCACATATATGGTTAAGAGAAGGTCTAGCTGAAGGAAAACTGTCAAAGTGTTGTGGATTGATACTAATATCGAAATGTTTTGTTAAATATTCCCATATAAAATATGGTTCCAACGTATCTATAAGCACATTAAAAGTCTTCCATGCATCAGAATAATGATCATCGTATTGGTTAGTAGTAGATTTTAATTGTTTATTTGGACGGTATACTTGTTCATAAACAACAAGTGTATAATTAATGAAAATATATTCAATAATATTCGGGCCGATATCTGATTTATCGACTAAAACAAAAGAAATTCATTTCGAAAAATTACATGACAGAAGTTATGGTTTAGCTTAGACTAGATCTCTAAATTCCATACAGTTTAGCAGTTTTATAAAAATCGAAATCGTAAAAAATTAATATTTGAACTCTCAGGAGAATTGACCTTCATTTTATCCCCAGGTTTTCTGTATTTTAAATATGTATAGTGTAACATGGTGATCGTTTTAAAAAAATCGTAGTACTTCACTATTTAGTAATCGTATCTTTGTGATTCATCGAAAAATTAATCTTGAATAGTAAAGTACCTTTTAGCTTTTGAAATTTTTCTATATCAATTTTATTCAGTAGATATTAATGAACATTTTTCAAATGAATGATAGAGTTTGCTTTAAAAAAGCTATTCAGCGCAGTCCCTTTGGGGCTAAAATGTGGAACTCACGTACATCCTTGAAGCCTCGATAAACCAGTAAAAATGTATAAAATGAAAAATTTATCAGACTACTGATTTTTAAAAATAATTGATCATCACAGTAAAATCTCTATCATTTATTTTTACATTTTCAAAAGATTATTGTATTTTGGTTGGCATCCTTTTTTCCCTTTGCATTTTTTCTTCTAATTAATTTTTAATGTCTGTAATGTGGGGGAGGGAGAGCCGCAAAATTCTGCCCCTTAAATTTACACTCACTATTTTCTTCAAAAATATACGCGAGTTCCACAAACGTAGTTTCTTGTAGAGAGTCATTCCATTCACTTGGGCATAATTGATCGTTAAAAATTGTATTTTACTACTTACTAAGAATAAGAAGTACGCGAATTAATTTAGTTAATGTCCACGTAAATGATGGTAATGAATCCATAGTATTTTTAGGTACTTTACTAACTGTGCCATCTGTTTTAGCAACCATTAATATTGGTTGCAGAGATATTATTTCCAGTAAATTTTTCAATGATGCTACAAGAAGCTCTCTTGTATACGTAAGAAAGTAAGGTGACGAATCAATTGAACCATTAACTTGATAGTGTTCATCATTTCTAGTATTATCTCCGTCTAATTGATTTGCACCAAAAAACCACGTATAAATACGCCGACTTAATGGCATATCACGTTGCAGTAAAATACGTAATGTCCCGGCAATTAATTTGATCATATGTTTTTCTGTTAATTGTTTTTTATGCATTGGCAAACAAGTAAGAAGAAAATCAAGAATTGAACGTTGAACTAATGCTTGCCGACTATCATAAAGACATGTACAAATAGCAGATACCTAATGCAAAATAAAAAAATAATCATTTCCTTCATTGTTCTGCATACATATTTGGATAGTTTTTACCATTGTTTCAGCCGATAAGCCTATTAAATAGATTTGATCATTCATATTTTTTCTTTTATCAAAATGATTTAAAATGAATATTATTGCTGAAAAGCGTACCGTTGCAATCGAATGTATGGCTGACCATATACAATCATAAAAGTAAAATTCATCGATTCGTTCTGCTAAATTATTAAGCAATCGAATGACTCTATCGTAGTAATCAGCGCCTTCTTCCAATGCTGAAAATAGTCCAATTAGAAATCCTGTCAACACTGGATTAAGTGCTTCACCAAGAGGTAAAAAATATGTTTCATATAATGCTAATAAAGTGGGTTTAACAGGTAACGCAGCAACAGATAACAACGAAAATAACCCATATGAATATAGAATAAGATCACGTTGTAGATTATTTTTATCTATTATTCGAAAAATTGTTTCATAGACTTCAATAGTTTTTAAATGAACACCTGCTGGTAATGCTGGATGAAGACATTGAGCAAGACGTTTTGATAAAGTTATACGTTTTGGTATTGATTTAAATTGCGAATATTGTTCTATCGTCTGTGAAAACGAATGTTTTGGTTACCTTTTTTTGCAGCAAAGAATTTTTCAAGAAAGAACCCACATGAATCATTGCGAGACTTAAACATTTATTCTCTGCAAAAGCTTCAGAAGTATCACCATTTCTATGATATTTTTAAAATAAATGCCATCGCTTTTATAAAAAAATACCATAGAAGAAATGATTTTTCAATTTGAAATTGCATAGCTTGAACAGGAATTAATATTCTATGAGCTATATATATATGTTGTCTCAGTACTCATTTCCTGAGATATCTACAGATGAGAATCGAAGCAAATAAAACGATTCGAGCTTTTATTATAAGCCAGTTTCGCGAAGATCTCTCTTTATCTCAATTTTTAAGTTAAAATTTGAAAATCAATTTTCTGTTCTTTCTGTGGGTGACTCTGAAATTCATCGATAAAATAATGTCAATTTGCATCAGTCAGTTACCAACATGAACTATAGTCAAAGCGTTCATAGCTCGTTTGGGTTGACATAAATAGTTGATGGAGTTTCACCCTATAAATGATGTGTCAGTCGGTGATCTTCTTTAAATGTGACATCATTTGACGAATAAAACATCCTAAAGAACTTGAGGATGTTTCCTTTTCCATAATAGTGACTCATCTAACAGCAATGAAATTTTCAAATTCTATTCATACTTGTATTAGATATAGTTACCGTTCTATATCGCACGGTACATGTTTGCTGATAGAAGAATATTTTGAATCCTAATTTTGTGTTTTTTCCAAGTTATCGATTTTACAATTCATTTTCTTTTTTACGAAAATGAAACAAATTATTCTGTTCGATATTTTATCGCGTTCAATGTAAGAAATAGCTTGTAAAGTGGATTCATATCAAGCTAGTTGATCTTCTGTTTTATTACACTCGCAGTTCTGTTTCTTAATAGCATAAGCAAAAAGCAATCGTCTTTTTATAAGCAATTTGATATTTTATAAGCATGAAATTCTTCGATACAATCTTACTTTTTTAACTTTAACTAAATTAGTGATGAGGTCAGCCCATTCAACCGATGACTCAAAATGTTTAAGAGCTTTTTCAATCGCTACAATAAAATTTTTATATCGACTATCGTTTCCTAACATCACTTCATCATCCAACATTAAACTCATCTTTTTCAATCTGAAATATTTGCGAAATTATCAACAAAATGTTATATCAAGAAAAATAAATAAATATTTATATTTCTGGTAGGATATCAGTCACTAGAAAACCATGTTCTATGCTATAATATGATGATGGTTGATATTGTTCACAACTCCATTGTGATGTTGATGATTATGTTATAGGTAGGATCATTTTTAAAAGATCAACATAAGAAGTAAAAGTGCCTGAACAATGTTGATTTACACGCATAACCAAGTCTTCATTCAAACTAATATGTAAGGAAGAAGAACTCGACGCAAAACATGCTTATAGTTGAATAATAAAAACGATAAATAAATGTTGCAGGTTGTGTTAGTATTCACCTTTAAAATAAATAGAGATATGATATTGCAAAATCTGAATTTATCTTCATATTGTTTTATTGGTCAATGCGTGTCTCCAATAATATCATTTTCTATCCAAATATAATATAATATATAATCAATGCGGAGAAAAATGATCTAATTGACCAAGAATATATTGAATTGCTTATAAAAATTACGGCGATTTTAATGAGTTCCATGTTAGCAAGGGAATCCCTCGATGTGGCACCTTCGGTTTAGACTTACATTCGGTTCACATTGACAAGAAAATCTTGACGAGGCTAGCACAATACACTGTGAGGTTGTGTTGTGTGGCACATCGTTACCGTAAAGTTACAATTATTCAGGCGGATATTGCTGAGCTCTGGAAATAGTGGGATTTCACGAGGACCCACAGAATAAAAATACCTAATCCGAAATGAAAGGGTGAAAGGTCGACGCAAAATTTTGACTCGCAAAGGTTTGGCATTTTCCTGACGATCGAACATCAATGTAAGCGAGACAAAGCAGGAATATGGCCGAAAACCTCCTAGTCAACATACTGCTTCCACCTTCAGGTTTCGCCGCTAGTTTCATTTCGTAATCTGATCATACTAATTGATCTGAGTGTCTAAATGTATTTTGCGGCGTAAAATATTGCCAATTATTATTCCGAAGGTGGTCTGACGATCTCAAGTATTAAAGAGATAGAATCACACAATTCGATATGGTATTTTGAACTTTAGAGGTTTTTGCTCTTAGGTATGTATATATTTTTTTTTATAGTTTCTTCACCAGGTTGTTTTTAAATTCATGCTTTTGCTTCGTCACCATTGCCCAATGTAGCGTCTTCAACCTACCATTTTCACCTATAGCTTTATCTGATGAATCGCTTTCGATTTGTATTCATCGAGTTGATGATATAAATTGTTTAAGACTGTTTTCAATTGCTACAATAAAATTTCTATATCGACTCTTATTTCCTAACATCGCTTTATTATTCAATATTATATTCATGCTTTTTATCTAAAACATGTTTGAAAGTAATAACAACAAAACAAAATATTATAGAGAAAAACAAAAACACATATTTATATTTCTGGAAGAATATCAGTTACTAGAAAGTCACATTCTGGACTGTAATATGGTGACTGTTGATATTGTTCATAAGTCAATTGTGATGTTGACGATGTTGTAGGTAGAATCATTTTTAAAAGATCAACATGACCATTAACAATGCCTGAACAATTTTGATTTGCACACATAATCAAGCCTTCATTTAAACTTATGTAATAAAGACGAACTGGATATAAAGCATGATTAGTTGAATAACAAAAACGACAAACAAATGTTGCAGGTTGTGTTGGCATTCACTCTTGAAATAAATAAAGTTTTAACTGTTCAAACCAAAATACGAAAATATTTGCTTCTTACTATCTTATTGGTCGATACATTACTCCAATAGTATAATTTCCTATCACAATCAGTCAGTCAGTCAATACGTTGTCCATCAATCATTTATACAACTATCGTTCGATAATAAAAACACAATGGTGATAACATTGATACCCCCAATTTGGTTAGAGCACAAACTTACTATTAAATTTCTTTTTGAAATTTTCTTTTTCTTTAAAGGACTGATCGTGATGATTGTTTTCGTTGTCGTACATCATTCTCTGCATTCACACGAAAACATCATTGTCGTGCTTGTGGCGAAACATTTTGTGCAACATGTTCGTAATTTGTTGTCGATCGATCACATAACTTTGATTATTGCTTTTTTTAAATAGGCTCATCAAAACAATGTCCTTTGCCTGAATATGGCATTGAAGATGACGTCCGAGCTTGTATAACATGTTATGAGCGTATTCAAGCGTAGGATAACTTATAGAAATATTGATTTTAATAAAAAAAAAAAATCGTTGTTGTTTTCTTGTAGGACAGGTAGCATACGCCCACAATATTTATCAATAGATAAAGTAAAAGAAAAAAATCAAGATGAAGAAGATGCACTTCAATTAGCATTAACATTATCTAGAAGTGAAGCTGAAGAAAAAGAACGTCAAAAAAAATTATTAACTCAAAAATATGCCAATTCAACGAATCAATATCCACAATTTCCAATCAGCTCAGCGCCTATAGCCGATGATGATCATCAACAAGTTTATTGGGAAAATCAAACTAAAAATGATCTTATTACTATTAAACCAATAGCAAAAGTAATTTAAACAAAAAATTATAACTTTTCAAAATATTATTTTTCCTTATCATAGGATCCACTGGATCCATTTGTACGTGATGATGATATCGATATTTTTGTTAATAATGTCAATGAACATATAAGCAATATCAAATTTCGCATGTTAAGTAATCAACAACGTGGAAGAAACATAGCCAATGATACAGCTGTACAATCCGTATTTATTATGCTTCAACATATGTATCCTGAATTACATCATTTAATCAAATTACTTGACGATAAACAAGGTTTGACTTATTTATCGATAGCAAAATAAAAAATTTCTACTTTCTTTTTTCGTTTAGCTTATTATGAAAGTTTACAAGATAAATTAAATCAATTAAAAGATGCAAGAGAAGCCTTAAATGCTTTACGTGAAGATAATATTGAAAATAAAAAACAACAAGCTTTAGAACGCGAAAGACAGCGACAAATACAATTAGCTCTTAAACTTGATGATATGCGTCACAAGAAACAAGTAAATTCGTTTGCTATAAAAAAAACTAAAAATAAACTCATTTTACCGATTAATCAATAGGCTTATTTGGAATATCAAAGACAACTTCATCTGCACCGTTTGACAGAACAAGAAGCAGAAATGCAAGCAAGACTTAACCAGCAACGATATTATATTCAACAACGTGAACAACAAAATCAAGTATTTCAGAACTTTTCCATTGATATTTTGTTTCCTTGCCGATTTAGTAATGTGAATTCGATTTTTCGCATATGTGGTGTTTCTCGAATATTTAATACTTAGAGAGAGAGAGAGAGAGAGAGAGAAAAGGATTCTGTTTTTTAGTAAACAAATTTCCTGTTGAGAAATAAAAAATACTGACTAATTCTTAGATGTTGTTCTAAGCTAGCAATATATATTTCATTTGTTTGAGACAGTTTCTAGGATACATGTAAATTGAATATTTTTTTATTAGCTACCATACATTGCACCGGCTCCTGGTAGTTATTATTATCCAGTAGCTCCTCCGTTGTCGATGACACGTAAGTTGATACATACAAATGAAACTAAAATACGATATGAAAACTATCTACGTAGAAGTAACAAATGCTCTTCCCTCAGTTGGGCCAACCGTATTACCTCAAAATCAAACTTTTTATTCTCAACAGAATCTTCCACAACATCCACCTGTATCAACACCAATGCCACCCAATAATGAGCAAACATTAATAAAATTTGATTAATTTGAACTTATTCGCGTACCTTATTTCTTTTAAATTATCTATTTTCTTTTTTTGTGCAAATTTTGCTATTGATTTTCTTTTCCCAATTTTACTCAATGAAATATCTCAAATATGTATCTCAGTTGTAAATAAACATTTTTTTCAGAAATAATTTTATGGCTTCGAATCGTCCCCCATTACCAATTTATTCTCATCTTATAACGCCAGCTCGTCGTACAAATACATTTCAAGGTGGTCAAAGACCATCGAATATAATCAAATTAGCATCATCAACAGTATCACTAAATGAAAATGATACACCACTGAATAAAACACATCTATTTTCTCCAGTTGTTAATTCACAATCGCCTTCATCATCAAACGATCACCTTCTTAAATATGATATTCGAAGATTGCGTGCTAGTCTAGAACGTAAAGAAGAACAAATTAGTTGGTGGATGGAAAAGTCAAAAAATGATAATGAGAAATTCGAAGGTATGCATTATTATTCGTGAACAATGATCGAAGAAGTGTTAAGTAGGCATTTGCATGTTCTCCATCAGGGCTCCTAATGGGATGGGATGGGATGAGTTCCTAATCCCATGGGAAATGTGATTATGTTTTTAAAGAAAAATTATTATTCATTTATGTTACACTTGACAATAGGTGAAAAGTGTGAATACTATCATTCTTTTTCTGTACTGGTCATTAACCCAACTCCGAGCTCTATTCGAACAATTGAATAAAGAATACGATAAAACATAGAAAACAGAAATAAACATAAATGTTCTTTTTGTTTGAATGTTTTAATAAAATATCATCATCTTTTGTTTTATAAATTGTTCAATATCACCTTCTATAATTATTTCTTCCTCATTATCGTCCTTAGTTTCGGATAAACAGGAATGTTCAGTTGAGAAAGTCAAATTTCGTTTACAATATCACAAGCAGAATTAAAAGGTATTGATAATGATATTCCAACCAGTAATGCACCAATTTCTAGTACATGGTACGATAGATAAAATTTTTGTCTAATGTAGGAGGCAGTTGTCCTTTGATTCCGTTCCATATATCAGCCAAGATCATCTTTTTCGATCTATGAAAAACTATGATCCAAATTTATTAAAGATGAAAAAGCGTTTTTGGATTTGACTCCCAATTCCAAGTTTCAAGTCGTTTTCCGTCAAATTCTGCCAAATCCAACCTAGTTTCAAACTTTCAATTTGCATTACACAAATCCTAAGAATAGATTTGACAAAGCGTTCAAAACTAAACAGAAAAATATGAAGAAAGAGATGTTCAATCGATAATTCTCACTAGCGCGCACGTCATTTTCAAGTAGGGAAAAGATCGAATCCCGTCAGTTTTTTGAATTTTTTATCCAATGTTTACATGTTCTCAGCATTGGGAGTTATGGATTAAGCCTTTTTACTTATTTTTTTTCTGTTCAGTTTAGAACGTTCTTTTCAAATCTATTCTTAGACTTTGTGTAATGCAAACTGCAAGTCTGAAACTGAATTGGATTTGACCGAAAACGACTTGAAAATTCAAATTCAGAGTCAAATCCGAAAACTTTTTTTAATCTTTCATAAATCTCAGCTATCGTTTTACATAGAGCAAAACAATGGTCTTGATTGATATATGGAATCAGAGGACCGCTCCACTCTACATCAGGCAAAAATGTCATCTTTCTTGCAATGTACTAGGAATTGGGTGTATCCCTAATTCCAATATTCAAATCGGAATGCTGGAAAACTTCGAATTTCCAGTTACAAAAAAAAAAGAAACCTTGATTTTCAGTAAGATTTTTCGTAATATAGCGAATCCCATGGGAACCCATGGGATGGGATGAAAATTATTTTGTGCTAAATCCCATGGGATGGGATGGGACGACTTGCATTATCTCACGAGACGAAAATTTCGTCCCATCCCATCCCATTAGGAGCCTTGTTCTCCATCAATTCATATGACTGATGTTACCAGGAAAAGGTCACACACATACACACTCTCGAAAATAGCTCATTCAAGACGTGATTGGCATCTTTGACAACGTATCTCGTTTATTATAGATCGCGGCATATATGAATATAGAACGATTACAGACAAGCTATAAATAGCATCTCATTAAAATATACAAATTAGCCTCTTATTAAATTTCTGGAAGATTAAGTAAAACGCAACTTCACTAATTATCAGCAACAACTCGAACGTGTTTTATATGCGTGTGTCTCAATGGTTGCACTAACAAGTGTAACTCCTAGAAGATATAGCATTAAGAAAACCTTAATTCTGTTTTTGACATATATTTTTATTTTTTTAATCAACATATAAATAGTATAAAACTATTTGTTGGATGTTAGACGAAAATAAATAACTTAATTGAATTTGTGTTCAATTTTTAATAGATCGAATAATCTTTTGTTTATTATTCCGAAAGTATTCTGTTGTACGAATTTTCATAGAAAGATTTTCATCTTTATTTAAAAAAAAGTAAAAACAGACATCACTTTCTGAAACTGACGAAATATTAAAAGAATTCTTACTTGGATTATAGACTACTTTTGATTATTTTCAATTATGTTAGATGATAATTAAATTAAATTAATATTTGTATTCATTACTGAATTGCAGAGAAAGAATCTTAACACTTCGTTAAAATACTAAAATTTCACCGAGTCAGATCAACGAGTGTATTAAAGATGCTCTACATATTTTCCTTTTTACTTAGTTTTTAGTATGTAATATTTGACGCATTTCTGCATAATCACGATTTTTAATTGACATTCTATTAGTTTTATTTTAAACATTAATTTTGTTTTGAATAAAAAAATAGTTCGAGTGCGCTCCGGTTTTGCTCTATATATGCATGCCTTTTATTAGGAAAGTTTTCTGCTCTATTTTTATAGATAAAATTAAAAAAGATATACTTTTTCAGGTCATAATTATGACTCATATAAAACAACACCATGGCAAATGACCTTGAAAAGAAAAATATGTGTGCCAGTTTTCTAATGTCTTATGTTTGAACTCCACTGATCCTACACAAGCAGAGATTTAAGTGGATTTTTTCTCACTGATCTTAGCAGCAAAGTGATCATTTTTTTAATGAATTTTCGATGCCAAATACTTTTTAACAAGGTTTGAAATAATCGATAGGCTATGCTAAAATTTTCAACTGCAAGAATAGCCTTTTATGACAAACATTTTCAAACATGAAGTTTACTTTTGTTAGATTTTCTTGAATCCTACTACGATATACTTCTGGATGGGCTAACTATGAGTATTGTTACACGAGAGATATGTAAGGCAATTGAAAAGTTCCCCGGTGCCATCACTTCATTTGCTAATCTATGTTATTTATCTATTCGTTGAGTATGATTGTGAAATTCTAAAAATGGAAATGTTTTTATTTTCTTCTAGTTTTAAAATCTAAATTAGAACAAACAAATCGCCAACACGATTTAACATTACAATGTGTTCGATCAACACTTGACGGACTAACATGCATGAATCGATCAGTTAATGTTATATTTATGCATGAAGATAAAGAAAATAAATTGTTTGATGATGAACAAGAAGAATTCAATGAAACAGATGTCGATGAAAATATATCTCTAGTGCTTTTATCACGTTTGAATGATATTTGTATAAAATTAGCAAAAAATATTGATTTATTACTTCGTACACCACTTTCGTCGGGTGTATCCTCAATAAAACAATGTCATTCTGTTCAACGGCACGAGTCAAATGCTTCGTCTACATCAAAACAATCTACAGATGATGTTCATGATACATCTAATGTTGTTTATGAAGAAATTATTGACAAACTACATAATGATCTTGATTTAATGAAAATTCGTATGGCAGAACATCAACTTCGAACGTATGTATACAAGAAACTTGTAACCTAAGCTCTGTTGAAGTATCAAAAATTCTAAAAGAAAAAGATCTCATAGTAATTAAACTGCAAGATTATGCTATGCAAGTCTCGCAAATAGGATTTTCTAACAATTCAAATAATAATATTTCAACTGCAAAGAAAGTTTTTTTTCACACGAATATTCTAGAATTTCAATTATCGGTCGAGTAAAGCGCGTGAATGGAAATTTTCACGAGATTCTACTTAAAACTAAGCTTCTACTTTGCCAAGATGTCAGATTGAGATAAAAAGCGCTTAGCTTAAAGTCTAAGTAAATGTCGTTGTCTTGAAATGAGTGAAATATCGAACGCATTTCTCTAGCGTTTTTCATGGTTCATTTGGACCTAACAACTTATGTACAGAAGCCAAGATCAAATATGAGTTTTTACTTGCAATGAAAGTCTGCTCGTACGATGCTGATGTAATTTTTTTTTAAACTCGATTTTTTCCTTTTTGTTCGAACTGAGCGTAGTCAATCGAAAAATTATAACTAATCAATTCGATACAACTATAAGTGAGCCTAGATAAATCTGTACATAACAGTATTGCTCTGTATTAATTAATAAGGGTTAAAGTAAACTATTTTCATAATTGATTCATCTAAATTCTTAATTCTTGTTGTAACTCTTTAGAAAAAATCTTGAAGAAGAATTAAATCAATGTAAATCAGCTCATCTATCAGCAAAAATAATATTTGATATGCAAGAAAAAAAACTTCAAGAACAACTAATACTCAAAGATAAACAAATAATATCCATTGCCACCAATGTACGCCTACACTTTTTTCTTCATCTAACACTGTCAAAGTTCAACTGTATTTTTTTCCCATAGGAACACGATGTTCTACGACAGTTATTAGATGAAAAAACTACTGCAGTTGAGCGTTTAAATGGTACCTCTAAAATATTAAGCAAATTGTTTCATCTCTTTTATTTCTATTCCAGAGGAATACGAATTGCTAATGACTAAGTATCAAAGTGAATATAATCGAAATGTTGATTGTATGATAAAAGCCGATGCATTACATGGACATATTCGTTTATTAAGTGAAACATTGGCGGCAAAAGAAATCAACGAAGAGAAATTAGTAACACAACAGCAACAAATGAAGAAACTTATGACATTGCTTGTTCCAATAACACCAACCTCAGCAATGAGTAAAAAACAGAATGATAAAAAAGTAAGAGAAAATTAAAATTTTAGATAAGATCTAGTTTGATTGTTTTTTATTTGAATATTTAGACATTTGGCCGTAAAGTTAAACGACATCTTCGTGAATCATTTTCATCTCTTGTAAATCATAAGCAAACGTCAAATAATCAATAAATTTCGTGTCAGATATGTGCAGTAGATATACGATTATTAGCATTTTTTGTTATTGTTGTTTTCTTTCTTTTTGTAAAGCAATTTTTTGTTAAAATTTATTTGTGACATGAAATATTATTAATAAATAAAGAAAAAAAAACTTCGACTAGATTGAGCGATTTTAAAATTCTTACGCAAAATTGAACGTACCTCGTACCAAAATCTGCACACGACTTTGCTCTGTCAATTGTCATCAAACACGATACACGCATGCACATGATTGCTGTCGAATAATCATATAAATAAAGTTTGCCTTTTATTACATAATTGTCATGGTGACATTTGCCCAACAACGTTTTCTGTCTGCAGACGTCATTGAAACAATGATACCTATTGACATCAGCAATTATTCATCATTCGCTTAAAACTAACAGCTGATTTAATATTTTAAAGCAGAATTACATGTGAGATGTTTGTTCATTAAAATGTTCAATGCAATAGTTTATGTGTTTGTAAATAAGACTTTTTGTTCTAAATAGTTTTTGTCGTTTTATTTACCATGATGTGACTATAAAAGATTATTCTGAGTGTTTGTCAATTTTCGTAGTCTTTAGGTTTCCTTTTGTTTGAACTCGTATCATCCATCCTATTTCTCCCCCGCATAATTTGCTATTTTTAGATACACTTGCATAATTAATTTTCTAAGAATTAAATAAAATATTTTCTATTCTGTATCGCCGTTGTTCTGAAATACAATTATATTAATCAGTATTCTAATCGATAAAGACACAACTTAGTACTCCGCCGCTCCATTGGCCAGAATAACATCGTTGCGTGTTATTTTTAGATGGAAAACAGACAGGACATGACAAGACTTCAATTGTGCATTATAGAGCAAGATAAATATATTAAAAGAAACAGTTGGCTCACGAATCATCGTAATATTTGCGATTCTGCGAACTACTCCATGGATAATTGGAACCGATCGCAAGTATAATTGTTATTTGGTTTGTGGGCGTTGAGAAGAATAGCGTGACCTTTCAGCATCAGCTTTTTCCCTATCATAAATTAGTTTTATTTGTTCATATGAAAAATCCTCACACAAATTAGCTATAAAAACAAAGCGCACCTTTCGTATAAAATAATTAATAGAAACAAATCAATTTATCATTGAATTTCGTATTGAAAACCGTTACTCTTTGTTTTTCAGTAATTGATACTGAAGCGTTGAGTACACAGTATATAGCAGAAGAAAAGTGATGCCATCGTTTCATAATAGTACTTATATCGACAATAAGTAGTGACAAAAGAATCAAAAGTTTCAAGTTTCTCTTTATATTTATTAGGAACAATTAGATACATTCTTAAAACATATTTAGTATCTATTAGACATGAGAAAATTTGCATTTGCTTACATCGCATACAAGCAACTTTATGTTCAGATTGATTTGTATAGTAATTTCAAAAAGTTAATATTCGAATTGAAATTCTCTAAGCAAGCAAAAGTCGTCTGCAATGAATCTATTGATATATTTTCTTATTTGTTTTCCCAATGAAGCATATGAATGTCTTAATAAGAAGTCTAAGGTTGCAATCATAATTATTGTCAAGCAAATTATGACATTAGTCGAATATTTAATTCTTCAATTGTATTGATTCTTTTTGTTGTTGTTGGTCATCTTACTAATGGACATAACTAACTCCCAAATGAATAATATATTTCTATTGAATATGATGAGTAACACCAAAACATATTTGCCTAGCAATAGTTTGTAATTACCCAATAATTTCTGGACTGACGAAAAATATATGACGTGTCTCGGATATTATTCATCAATTATTAAGAATTATAACTTTCAAATTGTTGATTAGTCGACTTGTTTTCGTTTGTGAACGCAATATTTTTAAGTAAAATATTCATTGTATGGTTTCTGTATCAACAAAATTCAGCGTCTAATGCTTCGATACCTTCAATATTTAAAAACTAATATTGACTTTCTATTAAATCATGGAGCTCTTCAGATTCCTTTTCTGAATTGAAAAGATTCATTTTTTTCTTGGAGACAATATATTTGTTTTTTTGTTTTAAATAAATTTACAATAACTGGCAAATATTGACAACATATACAATCAGAAAAATACGAAGAATAAAATGTAAGACACAACAATGACTTTTTTTTTAGATTTTTTGTTTCAATTTCGATCACAGTAAAACATAAATATGATTAAGACAAGGAAAATAAAATAAAGTTCGATGATATTTTCAATAACTATATTCATTTGTGAGTGATCATAATAAATAGATAGGAACAGTAGAATATTAAGTTAATAAAGGATTCACCGGTCGTACAGAAACTAACCTTGCGAAATCTATATCTTTATCAAACGTTGATATTCTTTATAAACAAAAAGTTTGTTTAGTTGAATAGACCAGTTATTCAATTTGTTTTGAAGGTTGAAATACGATTTAAATATTTGGATTTGCTTTTACTAACTTTTTTGTGCTTCACCGTCGAACATTTATCGTAACCAACTATATCAATATAGAGATTTTTTTGACATTGAGCCATTAATAGAGAACAATAACTTTTATATGAATTTCCATTATCACCACATACTCGTATCTTCGTACTACATTCTCCACTATGGAGAAAAAATCCGGATGAATACTGACAACGTATGCAAACTGGACGAAGTTCTTTAGAATATACACAGCGTTCATCTGGTTTACATAAATCTGGTCGACATGAATTTTCTATTTAAAGTTAGACATTAGAAAAAAAACGAAAAAAAACATTTTTTTGCATTCATACCACAAGGACCTTTGTGAGCCAATTCTGGTGTTTGACCTTGCCGATTTGGACTTAGACGCATAACACAAATATTGGGATATGTAATACCATTCGTTCCACAGACTGGCTCGGGACTTAGTGCCGGTTTACAATGAGTTTTTGGGTAGCATATTGGTTCACCTGTGTTTTTAACTAATAAACAGACTGCATCATGTGGACATCGAACATTTCGACAATCCTCTATAGAATAAGAAAAACCAGATAGCACGATAAAATTTTCTTAAATTATTTAAATACTGACTTTGACATTCACCATCATATTTTTTATATAGTGCTGACTGTTGATTAGAACATTTCCAAGCTGCCATTGCACATTCCGTGTTAAAAGTCATATTGTTTGACCCACACACGGGCTGTTGTTCAATATTTGATGAAATACATGATGCTTCACTACATACACACATTTCCTTACCGTTTATCCATTGGCATTCTTGACCAAGACCACAGTCGAAGTCACATTCTTTTAGTAACACTATTATATTATGATATATCAATATCTTTATCTATTTACATGCATAACGTATTCGACTTTTACGTACCATTTACATCACGACAATTGTCGGCATATACATAACCATCTAGTTCTTGGATATTATCATCAGAATAGAAGGTTCCAGTACATAATTGTTCATCTGTATTTGCTTCACTTAGATCATGACATAGATTATCGATGCGATGGAAAAAACAATTACCAGCTAAATTAAAACAAGAAAATTCACATGAATGAAAGCTCAAACGATAACTTGTTGAACTCGAGATTTATTTATAATGACTGTTTTGTTTTTCAAAATAGGAGAGAAGATATCACATGCTCTTTTATTCTCATATACTCTAATGAAAGTCATATAAATTTCATAACTTTTACTTGATCGTATTTCTTTTCGTATTGCTCTTGATCTGTTGTATTCACTCCTGGTTTTTAATTACTGTTAAGCTTATTATACATATACGCATTCAAGTCCTAAATATGGATGATGTGCGTTAACAAACACATTAGGAACAAATTATCATAGAAAATACTTGAAATGTATTGTTTTTATTTCAAAGTACTTGAATAAAAACAACGCATATCCGACATACCTTGTACAATGGAAATATTTTGATCAAATACATTTGTAACTATTACGATCAGAATCAATATCTGGGACAACGAAGAAAATCGCATTATATGTAAATAAGATGAGTCAAAAGAATATGTTTTTGATTTAGAATATATTTGTATATTGGTTATAATATTGATGCCATATATTAGAGTACAATCATTAGGGAAGAAGAAAAAAGAATGAAGCAAAAAAATAATTTTTATGGGAAATATACGGCAAAGCATAAAAGAAAAAGAGAAAAAAACGGAGAACGTAGAGAGAGAGAGAGCGAGAGAGAGACAGACAGACAGACAGACAGACAGACAGAGAGAATTCGAAAGCTAGTCAAATTTAAAATATGAATTCATAGAATATAACACAAAGTAAATTTTTGACTGTGTAAAAATTCTCCTTCTTGACTCATACTATTACAATATATAATACAAAGTGCGTCTCTGTTTACTATGCGTCATGTTTACTAAAAGCTCTTCGATACATAATCGCAGCAATAAAAACAAATGCAATTCTCATTCTTAAATTATTGCAGCGTTTCCTTTCTTTTATTCGATTCTTTGTTCCTTATGCGTAAGCTCTTTTTCAGCCCACTATCACAGTGTACTTAACTTGATCTATGCGTAGGCGATTACGAGCGCACCATAATTGTGTCTCTTTCTGTATCTGCATAATGAAAATCTTATTAATCGTGTTCAGAACATTTGTATTTAGATGCATTGTTTCTATTGAAAATATTTAGAAGCTACTGGTTCAGTGCGAAGAAATTATGTTTTGCTTTTGTTTTTCTTTCAATAGTTAATATCAAATAATAGAATAATAAGTAGCTTTTTTTGTTCGAAAATTACGTATTTAAATCATGGGATCTTAAAAATTGTTTCTCGCAATTTTTTCCATCACTTTTATACAATAGAAATAGGAAGAATAAGCGCTAGTTTACGCTAATAAAGACAATAAAAAGAAAGATAATAGTGATTCATACTGTTACATTGTCTAAACAAATAGAATGACGTCCGTGTAATAAATTGCTTCTATTTTTCAATTGAGATTTTAGTTTTCTCTTGTGGTCAAGTTAGTCTATTGGATATAAAATATTTCAAACGATAGACATATTAGCATGGGATAGCGAAGATTCGTAAATACCGATGCTAACTAACTTTTATGTTCAAATAATGTTTTATTTTCGTCGCCATAACTATTATTTTTTACAATTGTCGTATGTTGTGTAATATGCAGTTAAAAATTTGTCAGCCAACACGTTAATGATGAAGAAAAAATAAATTCGTGTATATGAACTTATTTTAATGAAATATTTCATGTCATCAAGAGACATTGATATTTCATACATAATAGATAAACGCTTTGCATTAGCGGTGATCCCACAAATGCAAAATGCTGTGGCATGCTGTTTTTGTTTTGTTTTTTATCCTCTACTGCTTTATTTTCTTTGTTTATCAACTATATTCTTGATTTAGTTGATTTTACTAGTTCTATCTAGTTGAAAATCTGTATACTACAAAAGTATTCTTTGTTGTAGATCTAACAGGATACTATTTTCTTGAAAAGGAGTCAAATATGACAAAAAAATCGTAATTATAGACGAATTTCCTGCTTGTTTTCAAGTGTTTTTTTTATATCAAAAAGTTGAATAATCAAAGACAGGAAGTCTAGCTCTTTATTTTATGGTAGATAATGTTGTAGTCACAATTATGTTATAGAATTAAATCCGCGTGGTCCAAGTTTGAATAATAAGTGTAAGAGGTGATCAAAACTAAAGAAAGAAACGACTACATGATGATTGATATTCAAAGTGACATTATCAACGCTATCAAGAGAACACGATAAGAAGAATAAAAGCTCTACATATCAAGTCTCAACTAAATCAAACGAAGAATATTATGCAAAAACTTGATGTACTTAATCAAATCATAGAAAACGTCTATATTTAGAGCGAAACAGGATTACATTATTTTATAGAGTAGATTATCATGAGTCATTGGTAATGGGAATATAAATGTTTATGTAGTAAACAAGCTGAATCATAATTGTCAAATGACGCATTTGCTATTTGATATATTTTATACGACTCTCTTTTTTATATTATTTTCAATGGAATGACATTTAATGAATTCATTTTCTTTCAATATTGTGTCGACTATTTCGATAGACATCATTGCTATGCATAAGTTGAAGCATCGATATTTTTTGCTTTCCTTGATAAATCCATTCAATCTGAATTTTAACATTCAAATGACGTCAAACATCTCTCGCTCTCTAAACATTCTTCAACGTCATTGATTGCCACAAACAGAAGTAGTCTATTTACAGTAAAATAACGCAGATGTCATGTTGTCAGACTTGTTGATGCGCGTATAGTTCAATTAAAACTTTTTGATTCCTTTTTATAGAGCGATAATTATAAAATTATACAGGAACAAACTAGATACTCAGCTTATTTTCGGAAATACTTTAAAAGAACCAGACGTTTGTTGATACTTATCTTTTTTATAACATGCTAATGCCTGTTTACTCATTTGAAAGTGCATGACTCAAATTAACGACAATAAATATTAGCAAAACTACTCATAGAGTATTTTTTTATTATTAGCAACATAATTTATATCATTGTAGGATAGTTGAAGACAATTATAATACTGTCAAAGAAGATAATAAAAGCAGATAATAGTCATCGAATGACGAATGAATTTACTGCATTAAATACCCTAGTCGCAATCATTATTTAAATGTAATTTAATTAATCGGAGCAACCGATTGTTATTGTTTCTTTTTTATTGTTGACTGGCTATAAAGATAGTTATTATGTTAATTAACATAATCTATTACAAAATTAATATTGTCTTATGGTAGCAGTGATAAACATCGCCAAACACATGATTAAACTTTTTCCAGAAGGAAAATTATATACAAAAGCCATGCATTGCTATTTTTGAATAAGGTGTTCACAGAAGCGATGATCAAAAGAAGACGTCTAAAACAAAGATTTTCGATATTCACATTAAAAAACGAGTACAATATGTTTTTTAAATTACTCTTCTTATGGAAGATAATTTTTGTGTTGACATTTTTTCTTGCATTTGTCGTTGCCATGCTTGTTTAAATAATTAATATATTAAATGGCACCCTTTATGACATGAATCAAATATAACCTAGGAACATATTTATAGAAATATCAATGTTTTCGCTGTTACCTATTTTGCTAATTATATATATGCAAATGTTGATAGTTTTATATGTCAGATTTTGACTTGCGAGGGAACATTCTCAAGTGATTTGCGCCGTTTGGTCTCATATTTTGCTCATAGGAAGGATCCAATGAGACTAGGAAAATCCTAAAAGATTTCGTGCCATTAGGTCTTTCTTTCAAAGTTATGACTCTTTTACTGAATTTTCGACCTTGGATAAGGGATTTATAGAAAAACTGTATGAAGGAATTTCAAACTAAAATTTTGTCTAACAATAGGTCTCATTGGTGTTAGAAGGTTCCAAAACTTTCAGTTAAAACTGATGCTTTCTTTTAGAGATATTGCAGATTGAAGAAAATGATCATGGTCCAAAAATTATCGTAAAATTGACTTTTCTTCAATCTGCAATATCTCTAAAAGAAAGGATCAGTTTTCACTGAAACATTTGGAGCCTTCTAACATCGATGAGACCTATTGTTAGGAAAATTTTCAGTTCGAAATTCCTTCATACAGTTTTTCTATAAATCCCTTGTCCAAGGTCGAAAATTCAGTAAAAGAGTCATAACTTTGAAAGAAAGACCTAATGGCACGAAATATTTTAGTCTTTCCCTAGTCTCATTGAATCCTTCCTATGAGCAAAATATGAGACCAAACGGTGTGAATCACTTGGGAATGGTCTCTCGTTAGTTCAGTTCAAATATTTCACATTAATAGTTTCTTCTGTTATGAGCACATTTTACATAGAAGAGCTACTTTGTGGCTGATACAAGAGGGGAAAAGCGATTTATGAGTTTCATGATTTTTCTGAGTTTAGCTGATTTAAAATGAGTTTGAGAAAACGAAAAATTTGCTAAACTAACTAAAAACTATTCCAAATCATAAATTATTACTGAAAATCATTCAAAGGCACCGAAACTCACGCAAACTCATTCCAATACAGTTAATTTATATTGATTGTAAGTTGAGTTTTACTGTGATTTAAATCAGCCTTTTCCCCCTTGGGCTGATATCATTTGAATTTTACAACATTTTTCTGCACCCGCATGAATATATCATGTGACGAGTATAATAAGCTTGACGTATAAAAATAATTTTTATTTCATTTTACAAAAAAGAAGGATTCCGATAGTACTACACGTATCATCGGTTGCATAATAAGTTGTAGACGCTCTTGACAAAACTCTAGTTGTATTAAACAGAATTTGATTTCGAAAAAATTAATTAAAATAGTTTAATATTAAATTGATGGAAAGACCCTGTACATTTTCAAGGAAATAATTAGATGCAAAACAATGGCTGTAAGCGATTAATTGGTTTTAACTCGAAACTACCAAGTAGTCAATTAGAAATATCAAGATTTTTTTTTATTTTTCGGAAACCGATTTCAATCTCTTTTCAGTCTTATTCAACATAGAATTCTTATGACAAAGTTGATTTTGTTCATTATAAAATATACTCCTTGTTAATCTAAAACTAAACGATAAGCATCTGCGTAAACCTCTTTTGGCAATAGTCAAAATAAAAGCTAATAGGGATTTGTTTTATGATCTATTTTGAAAGAGTCTAAAACCATTCTATAATATACAAAGTAGAAATAGTTAGCAATGCAGTAAAATACTCTTTTTGTGGAACTCATATATATTTTCGAAGAAAATTGTGAGTGTAAGTTTAATTGTTAGGTTTTTGCGGCTCCCCTGTACCCCCCCCCCTCTCCATTACAGACATAAAACATAAAAAAACTAACACTTCGGTGCACTAATTAGATGAAATTTTTATACAGATGGATTGCCTATGTTCACCACTGCTCACATCACTAATAAAAATCTAGTTTCACTAATTAGAAACCATTATAATTAGCATTTAGTCTCTAATTAATCATCAAAATCTGTCGTTTTTATTATTATAGTCCATAGTTACGATAATAGCGCATATTCTTATTATTATAGCCCATAGTTACGACAGTATTATATTTTATTATTATCAAAGACGTTCGCAACCAGTGTATGCTACCGCTACAGAAGCTAGTAACTAGTTTATGCTACTATTACATTCGTTACTTCTACCACCTACAATAAACAGATGAAGATTTTAATCTTTTTTTTCTCACACGAATACCTTATTCTAGAGCTTGAATCCACTTTAGTGTATTTACAATTCGGAACTTTTCCATCCACTGGGAAGTTTTTATCAAATTTTCGTTTATGAAAAAATGTATCAATTTCTCACCTGGTAAGACGAAAAAATATAAATTTCTCAACAATATTGATAGCTATATCATAAATACTGTTTAAACTATTATCATTCACAATATTTCTCAATGAAACCACTAAACACTTCAGCATACTGACATATTTTAAACAAAAAGTTTTTCTTACGTTCTCTCTAGTAATATTTTCTATTGATAGATCCCATAAATTTCAAATGTTAAAAAGGTTTTATTATCTTATTTTTGAACAAAATATGATCTCACTACACTGAAAAAATAAAACTTCTATTTGATCAATATCTAACTGACTGAAATGTGTGAGTTCCACATTTTAGCCCCAACGGAGCTGCGCTGACAAGCTTTTTTATGTAATTTTTATAATGAAAATAAGCCTGTAAAAATATTTTTATTGAAATGATGATGATTTGTACAAACGATATTTTATTTCATGCCTAAACAGATAATTCTAGTTTTGCTTATGTCCGATGATTTGAACTTCACTTTAAAGATTTTTTTCTAAAATTTAATTGATCTTATTAGTCTTTTCATGTTTTATCAATTATTGTTCAATGAGCAATTTCATCAAAATGTGATTTCCCGTGAGATTCTATTTTTAGTAAAATCACATCGAATTGTTTGAGATATTTATTTATCCATTGTAGCTGTATCGCGAGATCGATATAGTTAATTTAAATTCCTTTTTAATTCGTTCAAAGAAAAACTTCCGCGATTTTTTTACCCTATTATTTTACGAAACAAAAGGGGCCAATAGACGTTTATTAGGAGATTCAATAACATGCAATATTTCATGTTCTCAAGAATCGAGACAAAACAAAACTAATATTACTCTTTTTGTCTATAAAATGAAAACTGAAATAAATACGTAGGAAGATAATCAGAGATCTGCTCTTTCGTTAACAACACGAATGTTTTCTCAAAACATTACGCATGATTTTCAACCCTTTCTTTCTGTAAAATCCCTTTTCTCGGGTACACAATTTACAATTCTCTTTCAGACTTGATTCTGTAATTATATTTAATTCTTTTTTTCATCGTGTCAAAACGACGAAGTTCGTTTTTTTAATTAAATTTTCCTGTGATTATATTGTTTGAGACATTGAACTTTTCTTTGCCTCAAGTGTAAGTTTTTAAGAAAACCGTGTTCTTATGCCCTTCACATTGTGACATGCTTTTTCTAACGTAAACAAAAATTGTTATATAGAATTCAGTCCCCATAGAAAACTTTCTGTTGTTGAATGAACTGATTTTGACATTTCTTTATTGAAGGCTATGAATTTTATCATAATCTGTTCGCTACCAGAGCGCCAACATCATTGAAAAGTTTCGAATATTGATTAGAATGCATATTGTTTTTTCGTTGTTGATAGATCAAAACTTTTTATCTAAACAAAAGCTACAAAGTACACTACTACGACTATTCATTGGTGTGAGAACTGCTCTCTGAACTATTTTAAATGTTCGAATCATTTTCAAACGTGTTCATAAACCAAAAAGAAACAAGGGAAAACAATGTTCATCGATTAGAACGATAATATATTCAACTAGCACCGGTTGATGAAGATGATGAAGAAGTTTCAGGCGTTGGGAAAGAAGAAAGAGCAGTAAGACGAGTAGTACGTTCGTGTTCAGCAGCTTGTTTTACATAGGAACTAAATAATAATAGAATAAATATGAAAATAAAAAGGCATGATTCGATAAGTGAAATACATACTAATCATTATAAATTGGTTCGCCTTTCCATCGAGCAATCAAATCATATTTATAATGAAGATACAACAAAGTATAAAATGAAACACCAAACGCAATAGGAATTTGAGGACGATTCATGAAAAGCCATTCGACAAATCGACGACCACGAAAAGCAAAAACACCTTCTTTAAATAAGCCCATGTTTATTTTCGTTGTTCTTGTTCTTTCAAAAGTATTTCTCGAGCACGAGATGCACGATTCCAACCAATTATCTCGGGTCTAAAATCAATCGAAAAAACAGTAATAATAATATTTTACTTGTTTTATCTTTCTTCGTTTACCTTATATATTCAAGTGGTACTAGTAGATAAAAACACGCAGATATACTAGCAATAAGCACAGTAGCTGTTGTTAATGAAAGAGAACCTCCGCTAGGTGCAAATAGTCGTCTCGTACGAACTTTTAATGGTTTAACGTTGAATGGATCGTAACCTGGTGTTGATGATTGTGTTGTACTCATTCACTTTTTTCGTTATACTTATCGGCAACTGGTGGCGATAAATACGGGATACGAAAGCCTAATAAATTACGGCGACGTTCAGAGGGAGGAACAAGTGCTGGACTAGAAAAATGAATATATTATAATTTCTTTTTTTTCTTCACAACTAACTTTTGTTGAATTGACCACCAAGATATATGAATACCAGCAACAATTGCAACTAGAGTAACAATCGGACTTAAACGAGTTTTATAAAATCGGACAAATCCCATTCAACGGTACAAAAACAAGAGCTTATATCTATAATATTGAAAAATATATAGCACCAAAACTTTCGAGAATAATATTTATTAGATGAAAGAAGAAAAAAAAACTGATTTTGAATAGATGAAGAATTTAAGAGTCAATCATCGTGTCATTTAAACGCCTGAGACGCTATTCACTTGCCCAACTTAAGTGGACCTTTACCAGCTGCCTTCTTTTTGGCATCTAAAAAATTCAAAAAGAAACAAAGATGAGAAAAGAATATATAACAAATCAATGTATTTTGCCTAACCCTCAAGTTTCTTTTGTTCTTCACGTTGTTTTTCTTTGAACGCTTTTTCATCGTCATCTAATTCCTTGTCTTCTTTTTTTGGATTCTTTCTGTAGATATTGAAAAACCATTTTAGTAAATAATTAATTAAGAAAAAACAAAACTTACAATGGTTTCAATTTACCACCCTGACGACCCGACATTGTTTTTCGTACTCGTTTGCAACTGAATGATGTAAGCTAAATATTACTATCAGAAATAACGAATCACTCGATGAATCATAGTTTACTTTGAAAGACCAATCTACAAGAAAAGCGCTACATAATGTTTTATTATCTATTATCAATAGAAAAAATTCAAAATTAGAAAAAAAAATTCATTTATTGAAATGTTTTTATTTTATTTCGACATACTAGAACGACATCTTCATTATCATATTTTTCCTCTTTCTATCGTTTTGCCCTTCAATCATAACCGAAACCCTTCTGCTGTCGCTATCATCATTGCACATTTATATTCTTTTTCTTTTACCAATCGAGAGCTTTTGTGAAATAAAAAATGCCTACTAGGCGTTACCATAGACGCCAATAAGAAAGAACGAGAGTGAACGACTAAGAGGAGAAAAAAAAGCGACAAACAGATGTATGTTTGCTCACATACAAATCGGTAGTTTTTCTTTTTTTGAAAATTTTTTCCTTGTAGAATATATATATTTATATATATATAAATATGGCGGGAGATACTGAACTCAATGTTGACAATTTGATAGCAAGATTACTCGAAGGTAGAAAATTGATTAAATGTAGTAATCTGAAAAAAAATCAATCGTTTTATTTTCGTAGTACGTGGATGCCGACCCGGAAAGATTGTTCAAATGACTGAGGGTGAAGTTCGTGGATTATGTTTAAAATCTCGTGAAATATTTCTTAGTCAACCAATTTTACTTGAACTTGAAGCACCATTGAAAATTTGCGGTATGAATTATCGGGTTTATTTTTATGATTGTATCCGATTTTTATTTTAGGGGATATTCATGGACAATATACTGATTTATTACGCTTATTTGAATATGGTGGCTTTCCACCTGAATCCAATTATTTATTTCTTGGAGATTATGTTGACCGTGGAAAACAATCTCTTGAAACAATTTGTTTATTACTCGCTTATAAGGTTTGTTTGATCGATTTAAATATAGTAATAAAATATCGATGTTGTTCTTAGATAAAATATCCAGAAAACTTTTTTCTCTTACGGGGAAATCATGAATGCGCTTCAATTAATCGAATTTATGGATTCTATGATGAATGTAAGAAAAGTTTAACTTGAATGAGAATTTTTCTATACTTGAATGCAAATATATCTTCTAGGCAAACGTCGTTATAATATTAAACTATGGAAAACATTTACTGATTGTTTTAATTGTTTGCCGATTGCTGCTATCATTGATGAAAAAATCTTTTGTTGCCATGGAGGTATGATTTTAACTGTTTTATGCTCATATAAAATAGATATAATTTGTCTCATCGCGATTTTTTAATACTATTAAAAGAAACAATATTAAATGACGTCCAAAGATTCATTATCGCTTTTTTTTCGTTTTGTTCAAGGCTTATCTCCCGACCTTCAAACCATGGAGCAAATTCGACGAATTATGCGTCCAACCGATGTCCCAGATACTGGTATATACACTCAATTAGAATGAATTCTATTTATTTTCGTTGTTCTTTTATTTTCGTTTTCTAGGTTTACTATGCGATCTTTTATGGTATGTAGTTTTACTCGTTGTTGACTAATATTTAACATAACTTTATAACAGGTCCGATCCGGATAAAGAAACTCAAGGTTGGGGAGAAAATGATCGTGGTGTTTCGTTTACATTCGGCGCTGATGTTGTAGCTAAAGTATGTTAAATCAATTTCATGTTGTTATTTCTTTTTCATCATACTGCTTTTTATTTCAATAGTTTTTAAATCGACATGATATGGATTTAATTTGTCGAGCTCATCAAGTACGTAGAGATATGATTTTCTTTTATCAAAACAAGAAGACATTCAATTTTGCAATAGGTTGTTGAAGATGGCTATGAATTCTTTGCGAAACGTCAATTAGTAACATTGTTTTCAGCACCGAATTATTGTGGTGAATTTGATAATGCTGGTGGAATGATGTCTGTTGATGAAACACTAATGTGTTCTTTTCAGGTAAATCGTTTTGTTTTGCTTTTAAATTAAATTAAATTAAGTTTTTATTAGATTCTAAAACCAAGTGAAAAGAAAGCTAAATATCAGTACGGTGGCATTGGGAGTGGTCGACCATTGACACCACCACGTGCTCCTACAGCTCCGCCTCAGACCCAACCTAAAGTAAACAAGAAATGAACGATGATAATAATAGAAGAATAAGAAATATGTTTTTTGTTTTTGTTTGTTTATTTGTTCCTATGATCGATCGTGTATATAAAAAAAAAGAATAATATCATCGAGCTTATTTGTGCTCGTGTCCTATTTGTTTTCTCTCTCTCTGCTGGTTTATTTTGATCATGTAATGATGTTCAAATTTTTCTCTCGTACTGTAATTGACATTAGAAAGAGGAAGGGAGAAAAAAGAACACAAGATGGTGAGCAACATATTTTTCCTGAATCTCCAATAGCTGTCATTTGTTATTGATTGGATTATCATTGTTATACAATTATTGAACTATTTCCATCCCGTGTTTTCTTTTCTAGAATAATTCATAAAAAAAAATAAAATAAAAACAGATTTTTTGTGACTTCGTTCATTCTCTTTATTTCTTCTTTATTATCTCATTGAGTTTTACATGTTATTTGTTCATCATCACATGTGTTGTTACACTCGCTTTCTGAAATAAATTTTTCTTTGTTTTCGTCTATCGCTTTCGCTTCTTGTTTGTTTTTTTTTCGATCTAGAAAGTCATTTCAATAAAAATATAAAAACAGGAGACATTCGACATAAAATATTCTGTTGGTTAAATTCTCGAGATAATAGATTTTATGTCGATGGTGTAAATAGATTATTTCTCATGTTTCCTAGTTGGAATAGGCCTGGAAAAGCAAGCTTGCTGATAGTTATCTTTTGTATAGTATGAAAAGACCTAGATTTATTGATTTATTTGATGCAGTCAAATCTATTCGAGTATTTAATTGAAACATACATCGCAGCGTTTGTCAGAGTCCCAGCGAAAAAACATATTTGCAAAGGGCTTTCCCGTCGGAATTTTATCAGGACACAGCGATGTATGAATTGACAGCATCAAGGGTAATAAATGTTTTTATTTTTCACCGAATGATTATTTAAGTAATATATTATGTCAATAACAGCGTTGACAATAGACTCATTTAAATAATTCATACAAAGTATAGAAAAACATCGTCTTTACGTTGCCTACAAATAAAAAGAAATATTAATATTGAACTCTGTTATTGAATGACTTTAAAAATTTCTTCCAAATATTATTGTTAACTAAATTTATACTATGAATTTTATGTATTCTTCGTCTTGTTTACCACTTGACGAAACAATACATGCGAACATAGTGTATGATTTTATGTGATAAAGTAGAGGTTACTTAAGCCATGCAATAGGCATGTTTATTTTAGTGAATGGTTTTGCGCCAGTTAACCTGAATTATACAGATACTATTGGGCGGAATATTTATTCCGGTACAATTGAAGCTACACCAAATAACTGTCCAAATTTTAACATGATCACTTTGGAAGATTGAATTATGTTAAGATTTCTATTGTGTTTTGGGTTTGAGTAGTATTCGAAGATAGTTATTGTTTGAAAATTAGTATGTTGAATGGCTACTAATCAATCATGAAGTTTATTGATTTTCAATGTACCAGGACCAGGATATGACGTCAATGGGAAATTAAAGAACCAAAAAAAAAAGAAAAGCAATAATCAACACATGAATAACATCGACTCTGCAAAATATTTATGATAAATAAGTACATGGCAGCTGACCTTCAACACTTGTCTTTAAATAGATATGAAAATGTCGCTAATCGGTTTTTTTTTGATATCTCTGATCAGATTATGAACAGTTGGATATATTATAATTAAGCTTTTTCTCGTTAATTTCAACAGCAAGAAATGACTACAACTTGAGTTTAAAATTCAAGTGTATAGAGTGCAAGAGCATGCAGTGAACATGATAGGTAAAAATTGATAATCTAATATGCCACCCAAAGCTCTTCACGTTTATTGTATGAAAAAACTTGTTTATTGTCTCTGTGGCTATAAATGTTTCTAAATGGACTTAATTGTAATTGATTGCTTTTTGTGTTTGAATTAAGATCTTTGATGATAGGAAATCTCTCGAGATATTCTATAGTCAAATCAATTGAATTTCATGTCATTAGGTTTTTTTTTTTTTTTATAAATCGGCAATCTTCTATGCATTTGGATAAATCATCTAGGCAATACGTAAAAAAACATAGATTCTTTATATTTCGCTGATTGAATATAGTTACAACAAGTTTAGGCCAATTTATGAAATTCTCGAGAACGCCAATAACTCTAAATTTAAGAATAAATTTAATAATCTACATAAAACTTTCGTTTGAACAAAAGAAGAATATTAGAAATAGAAAAAAATTAATCTGATAATGTCAAGAAAACGATAATCTTACACAAAGATCTAAATAATAATCGAATCGATCGCTCGATGAAATACAATTATACCCGAGAATATAAATAAACATGATTGTGGTCTTTACACAGTGTTAACTCTTACTACCATACGATGAGAAAAAATAATTAGAGCCTATCAATAAATAGTAAATAAAAAACATGAACAATTCATTATCTTTTTTTAAATTCATTGAAATGAAAATCAAATCTTTAATAATTCTTTTCTTATTCTATAACATGACAATCATTCCAATATGTTACGTTTAATCTATATGATTAGAAAAACAGAAAAAACCAACAAGCAAATGTTTTACAAAAATACTCATACATGGGAGAAATAAATCAACAACAACATTACAAATCTAACTTTGGTAATATGCTTGTTTTTGAATGATTCTTTGTTTGGATAATTCATGCATTTAAAGCAGAGGATAGAGGTGCTGTCTAAGAAGAAGGAAAAAAAAGCATCTGCATCTACGCAAACAGCCATACTCAACTAGATGAACATAAAAACTGTTCGCAAAAACGAAACGAAAAAAGAAAAAACGTTCTTTTTACATACAAAATTTTAATCGAGAGGAATGTTGAAAACTACAGTCTGATATGATAAATTTTTTTTATAAATGAACAAAAGAACAACAAATGTTTATATCAGTCAATCATTTAAGAAAGGTAGGAAAGAAGAAAACAGGTATCTGATAGAACAAAACGAGTCAAAAAAATTCTCTTCGAGACATGTCAGAACACAGGAAAAAAAAGAATAGGAAGACAAAATTTATTCACATATTTTTAAAAAAAAATTGTTTTTTTCAATTTCTTTTTTAATTAACAAGGGTGGATTTTTGAATTTGCTTTTGAAGACGTTCAAGTTCGATTTGTAACGTTGCACGTGCTTTCTTCTCCTCGTCTAATTCACTAACAAGATCACGAATTTGATCAGCAAATTTTACTTTCATGTCATCCATTGAAACTTTTATTTTTAATAAATCTTTTTGTAATTGTTCAATCGTTGTGGTGGTACTATTAGTATTTAATGTATTCGAATTAACATACGACGAATTCGTGGCCGTATGAACTAATTCTGTTGTACTATTAAGTGAAAGTGATCCTTGCTGATTGGTGTTTACTAATGTAGAATGAAGTGATGATGGACGATTTGTATAACGTGGAGACTCCAATTGTCCTGGTTCTTAAACAAATAAATTAGATTTCGTATTGAAAAATAGTTTCTATGACAACATTATACCTCGTTGAGATGATGGAGGTGACGGAGTATGAACTCTATGTTCAGGCTAAATAATAAGACAAAAGATAATTATCTTAGTTTAAGAATTTTCTAAAGGAAAAAACAAAATTTATCTTTGATTAACAAAGAAAAAATCCTTTATTTAACTAGAGATTGATATAATTATAATAATATGTAAATAGAATGAATCCTATTGAATCGATTCATTCTATTCAAAACTGACAAAGAAAAATCTAAGCAGTTAAATGTGTTTATTGAAAGCTTTTATGCCTTGAAGGATAGACTCTTAAAATAAAAATGATGTTTTGTTATTGTTAGAGTATCTAGGTCAATAACCTCTGGATTAGTCATATTATTATAGAGAAAAATTTTTAAAAACTGAACAATCTAACCTTAGCATCTGCAGATTGTGGACGATTATTTTGATTCGTTTCCTCAACGGAACCTGTTGTTTTACTCAATCCATTTTCCTATTTTAAAAATGAATAAATATTGAAATGAAAATCTTCGTTCCTTTCGTTGAGATTAGACAAACCATTTTTCTTATTGTTGATGAAGGTGGTCGTTTCGATGAAACAGGTTTTGGTTTATTGAAACTACTAAGTTTTTCTGTTGTACCAATCGCATCAAGATTATTAATTTCTGCATAATGATTGCGTGATGTATGTCCTTAATAAAATAATATGTTCCAATGAACACATATGTTTTATTATTATTATTATTATTATTCCATTTACCTTCTTCGTCGCTAATGGAAGTTGATTTTCCAGGACGCGAGTCATTCGAATATGTATGAGATGAATCTATGAATTCGAATTTATGTTTGTTAAATTTCAATAACTATAAAACTTCTTCTTACCTCCGTTAGTTATTTTTGCTTTGGGTAACGTTTGTGTAGGATTTTTTGTTCCTGCTTCTGGTGTATTTGGTCGATGTTTCGAGTTCTACGGAAAGAAAAAAAATAAAACCAATTTTCATTGCGTGTCTAATTAATCATTAATAATGAACAAACTATTAATGGTGTTGTCATTGCCGGAATTTCTTCAACATAATTATCTAATGAAAAATAAAATAGTCATTCATACAGAGAACTAAAATTTTACCTGGAAACACTCCGATTCGACCATTAACTTCTCCTTTCCACCAGCCTTCATCTTCAAGATTCTTATCTAGTACAGTTACAATATCATTAACTGTAAGTGTTAATTCATCATCGGCAGCTTTTTTGTAATCATACAAAACACGTGCTTTCATTGGTGTATTCTTTTTAGTTGTTAGTAATGGTGGAGTAGTTGGAGTTTTTTGTTGAGATGGCGGTGTTTCTATGGCTGCTGGTGAAGCTGGTTTATGTGTCTAATAAATAAGAAAAATAAAATAAAAAATAAAATTTCGACATGAACATACTTCTTTAGTAGCCAATGTACCAAGACCATTAACTGGTTTACGTTTCAAGGGTGGATCTTTTTTATGATCTATGCAATAATATATTCAATTTAAATCAGTTATTTGTTTTATTTTCTTACTTGTTTCATCATTTATACGTGTAACATAATTTGATGGAAATAAACCCATTTTACCATTGATCGTTCCTTCGTACCAACCTTCTTCAACCTAAAAAATAAAATAAAATGTTCATTTATGTGTTCAATATAAAACAATTAATCCTACCAAACGTGTAACATTAATAACATCATTTGGATTGATTGTTAATTCATCATCATGTATAGGTGTATAACCATAGGCAACTTTCACTTGAAATAATGTTCCATTTGGTAAATTATTTGAATGTTGTGATTGAAAGACTAGTATAGAAATAAACAATAAAGTCATGGAGCAACGAAATCATCACAAGTAATAAAAGAACGAAAAGAAAATCAAAAGTAAAGCATAGAGTTTGCAAAAAAACATCAATTTTTTATGCATTATGCTTTCGTTGTTTGAAAACAGAGCTAATACATACAAATCTTTTTACATGTAAAAGTAAATACAAAAAGAGTATCGACATTCAAGCTACACAGTTTAAAATATTACAAAAAACAAAAATTAAAATTCTACTCACGAGCATCGTCATTTGCAGGTCGTTTTCGTAATGTACCACTTTTATTTGCATTAACTGCTGATTGTAATCGAGATCCAAGTTCATTTGCAAATGTTCGATTTTTAGCTTTTTCTTTCGTCAATGGCTGTCATGAAAAATTCAATACGTAAAAAATAAATAAATAAAAATTCAACTTACAGTAACAAAATTTTCTGGAAAATGACTTGAAAGAAAAACGTAAACTTTAATTAAATTTAGTAGAAGAAGAAAAAAACTACAAACCCAAATGTTCCACGACATTCTCCTTTCAACCAACCATCTTCAGCTGGTACAGCATCAGTGATAAGATCTCCTTTTCTTATTGTTAATTCATCTGATGATTTAGCAATATAATCATATTCAACAATATATGTGCCCACTGACGATAAGAGAAAGAAAATAATATTCAAAATTCAAATTAGAAATTAATTCTTACTTCTCTTTAATTATGGCGTGTTTAGTTCATTGGAATTTAAATCTAAAAATAATGAAGTAAAAAAAAGAAATTGAATGATTATAGACTGCGCCATTGTCCTTCGACTGAATAGTGTGACCCAGTAGTTTTTTTTGTGCTCGAAAGTAAGTAAATCCATGCATATATATATATATATATGTGGATACACGTATACGCATACGTACATCAAGCAGCAACAGATGTCAAATGTCAACTAAAGGGACAGAGAGGCGCAAAAGAGGAGACAGGCAAACGAACGAACGAACTACGGTATACATTCTGCTCTGTTACCAAAGTGAAGAAACAAAGTAAAAAGAGACAGAAGAAAAGAAGAAAAAAATCAGGAGCAGCAATAAGCGCTGGTTGGCGAACGGTGAAGAGCAAAATTCTCTTTCTTTGAAGAGAGAGAGAGTTTTTCGCGCATGCATACATATAATAACCAACAACGACCATGTTAATTCTTAGTAGACTGGTTGAATAGTAAGGCAATCCATATATAACCATTAATAGAGAGCGCTAGATGTCGATCATTAACTGTCATTATATCATGCTCAGAATAAATAAACAAAAGCCAGATGGCTGACTGTAGTTGTGCCAACATAATATTACATATTTTTATCCTACTTGCATAGAATCTTTTTCTGTTGTTGTTGTTGTTGTTGCTGTTGAAATCTTATGCCGTTGTACTCTTTTAATCATGTGTAAACGTCTGAGTACTTAATCATGCGGATAAGTGAGTTTTTAATGCGAATATTTTATACAATATTGCCTATTCTATATTGGCACATTTCTCATTGTGCTCATTTTCTTCACAGAGCTTTGCGTTTCATTCACACATAAGATTCTGTTCGCGTATGAAAGAGAATGTTGCGCCAATGCTCTCTTCATGCGATCTTATTGTGATTCTTTAGAGTTGAATTCGACTATTGATTGAATTTAAATGAACGGTGACGTTTTATTTTTTAAGAATTTTTTCTAAGTAATAAAATATGATGGAATCTTTCAGATATTTCTCATTCAATATACATACTTTTCGAATTATCTTGTTTATTGCTCATAGACGAATGGCATGCGTACTTAATGTGAAGCTTCCTGGAGTAAAAGAAAAAGAGCATAATCTTTATATGGATATTTATGATATGATTCGGTCATAAAATAAAATACGTAACAGACGTTTAATAATTACTTGACTTTGACTTCAGTTGTGTGTCTCTTCTTGCCAATTTTTTCCTTGATAATAGTACTAAAGTAAGATTAAAAAAAAAGAAATGAAGATTTTTTTAAACTCATGAGAAATTGATATTTGAGATTGAAATCAGAGCATATTCAACTTGAAAATAATGTCCTTGATCACTCCTTTATATGCAGTGATATCAATTGGAAGTCATATCTCTTCTATTCAATGTTGATGAACATTCTACAGTAGAGTTGTTGTACACTCATTGGTATGTCGTTATATTTAATTGAATACCATTTCTACATCATTACTACGCTTTTAATCAACGTGTTGAAAGTGTATGTTGAAGACAAAAACTCAGCTTGTAGTATACTGCCATCTGTGTAATATAATCTTTTCATTGGTGTATTCTTTGATGTCGCTATTGTCGATCGATTACTTCTTATCATAAGACCGTAATTCAGTTTGCTAAATCTCAAAAGTGCTCATTGAGTTATTGAATTATTGATATGAACGATCCATCATTTTCGTCTGAAAATGTTCATGCTCCTACTTGTTGTTCATCATCGTCAACACCACCGATGCCAATGTTGACAACAGACGATTATCTTGATGGTCTTCATTGTGTTCATGAAGCTCAAAAAGTAAAAGCAAAACCAGAAGAAATTATATATAAATTACGTCTTTACCTTGAAGATAAAGTTGGTGGCAAAAATATTTTAAATACAATTTTAACACTTATTCGTACGAAACAAATCATGGATTTTAGCAATCATAAAGAGTTTGAATATTGCACGAGTTTATTACCACTTTTTATGATTATTATTTGTCTGGAAAATTCACTTGTCCAACAAAGATGAAGAATTGATGACACAGTGATTGATTGTTGTATATTCTATTTTAATCAGAAATACGTGTACCCGGTCCTAGTGAAACTATTTTTCTGTTTCTTGACTTTCAATAAAATTGATGAAAAAAGATACTTTTATTTTAAGAAATTATTATTGGAACACCATGACCCGTATGTTACTCTTATGAGCAAAGGTCATTGTTAGTTTATAGTAAAATAATAAAAAAATAGATGTGACAAATCAGGTAGGTGATAATACATTTAGGTCATTATAGTACGTCTTTTGATTTCCTCAGAACTCTTAGTTGCATTTTATTGCACAGACGTAGAAATAAAAAATAATTATTTTAAAATTTTAATCAATAATTATATAGATTAGTGTAGAATTTACAACAAGACGACAAATGTATATTTTATTGTACAGTTGGCATTGTTTCAATAGGGAGGACCATATTGATTTTGAGGTGGGCGATAACCAGAGCCACCAACACGACCATCACCATTGAGATCCATATGTGTAACTTTTTCTAATTGATTAATCAATCCACCACCCATACCACCCCCTTGATATGGAGCAGGTGCATAGCCGGGTGCACCGTATTGATTCATTGGTGGTGGAGCATAACCACCACCATATTGATTATAGTTCGGAGGGTAACCAGGGCCACCATAATTTGGAGGAACCGGTGGACCACAGTATTGATTATATTGCGGAGGATAACTAGGAGGTCCATATTGGTTAGGAGGTGGGGCATAACCAGCACCACCACCAACACGTCCATCGCCGTTAAGATCCATATGTGTAACTTTTTCTAATTGATTCATCATACCACCTCCAGCACCGTGAGCTTGTCCGTAGCCACCACCATATCCCTGGCGACCTATTTTCGATCGATAAAACTGATTTTTATCAATCATGGTTACATTTAGAAAAAGAATCCATACCTGAACCAATGACACCATCACCATTTAAATCGATACCAACTTTCTTTTCAATTTGTTTTGTTATGAAATCTATTCAGAAGAAAATTTCTATCAATCAATTCTTACACTAGGTGATCTATGAAAGTAAACACTGAGACAGTGAATACTTCTCTTATTAGTTCATAGCAATCCTTTGATAAAAACTATCGAAATCAAATTTAAGATAAACTTACTCATGTTGTTTTGTTTTTTGTTGATGTGGGTAGTAGAAAAACTTGAGAATAATATATGATAATGTTTGGATTGGGTTATTTATACACTTTTCTCGGTAGATTACGACGAAATAAACGATAAAACTTGCTCAGTATGCCTACCCGCCTGCTTTTTCTTTTCTTCTGGCTACCCTTTTCTTTTTCTTTTCCCGTTCTTCTCTGAGTCAACAACATCTAATATGACAGATATGGTATCAACGTTGACGTCAATTTTTAACATTAGTCAGTCTAGCTCGTAGGACGTCATCCAGCGACATGCTTTCGTCACTATTCTTTCTTTCACATATTTTATTTTACATGAATAACTACTGATGTTTGAGGTTGTCAAATAGAAAAAACGACTGTTAAGCGCTATTGGCCTTGAATAATTCTATATAGGCTATAGTGACAATTCGAATGATGTCAGATTTTTCTCGGTGATAGTTTGAATTTCAAAAAATATTGACTTTCATTCAAAATTGATATCAACATACTTGAGAACTCTAAATCGGCAATGCGATATCTATATTGACAAAATACAACTTTTCACTCAATTTTTTTCACAACACGAAAGAAGACTTACGTTTAACCATACTCTGCTATCTAGAGCATTATATAATCATTTCGAAGCCTTTACTGACAGATTCTTGGTATTGTTCGTCGATTGATATCAAGATAGGGAGAGAACTCTGGCAGGAATTGATGTTATGATAGCCTCTAGAACAATACTCACGAAGTCTGAAGGGTTTAATAATGGTTGCCAACTGTTAAGGTCTCCAATGGGGTACAATTCTTTTCATAATGGGGTACGCTCGTGGGGGACAAAGTGTTTTTACAAGACAAGGAATTGATGTCACGAAACGGCTGGCAATAGCATTTTTAGCGAGAGAAAGATCACGTTCAACTGCCTGTGTGCAAGACATAATCTGGAATGTTTGCTTTCAAACAAATGAGTTCGCAGTTATTGCTGTTTTCAACATATTTTTGTTCAAAAGATAAAACAAAAATGTTTAATTAGAAAAAAACGCTCTGTATTCACATTAACTGACGCACATCTTTTTTTCATGACGGTACTGCTATTTACTTTTGGCAAGTTTGACCCATTCTGGTTGCGACTGTACAAATAAATCATAATCTTCACATTTCAGCTTAGTATTCAACTTCAACCTAACTTTTCATTCAGCCGCAGCTGTCTCAGTTGACATCGAGTTTCGACTTGGTGTCCATGCGTGCTTCATATGACTGAATCACCACCGAAGCAGACAAAAATTTGGAAAAGCACGTTTAAACGTTCAAAATGAGACGGTCATTGTGCGCCATTAGCGCTCATTAAAAACCGGCAAGAAAGGCGTTATGTATTCAAAATTTTCATTTTTAGAGCGTGAAGCCGGCGGAGAACTCCAGTTTTTGAGTGCTAAGCTGCATTGTTTTTACATTATAGAATAAAAGTGTGCTTTAACATTAAAAACTGAATTTTCCCGTCTTTTTTACGCTCTGAAAGTACAAATTTTGAACATAAAATGTGCTTCTTGCGGTTTTTTAATAAGCGCTAATGGCTCACAACCATGGTTCTATTTTGAGCGTTTAAACGCGTTTTTCCAAATTTTTGACTCCTTGGGCAGCCGGTTAATATGATTAACACTTTTATCTCCACAAGAAAAACGGTAGTTAAAGCCAAAAATGTCATTGATTTATATCGAAAGGTGATTGATATATATACTGTAAAGGGAAAAGTCCAAGTGGGGTACTGTATCTCAAAATGGGGTACAGTTGGCAACCCTGGATGGGACTTTAACTTTAATAAAAGTATTGTAAAAATGAAAGGTAAGTTTTAGCTCTTTATGTACGGTTATATATGGTTCTTAGTGTAACTTTAAACTTTAAACTCTGCTTATTAAAGTTTAAAGTTTAACGTTACTGTAAAAATTATATAGAACCGTACATAAAGAGCTAAAACTTACTTTTCATTTTTACAGTACTTTTATTAAAGTTAAAATGCCACCCCTACGTAGGATTTACGAAAATACCCATTATTGCTGGTGACTTTATTGTCTAAATTTCGTTAAAATTACGACAATTTGAAAAATAGTAGAAACTAATATATTTGGTTGAAACACACATTCCCTTCATTCATCGGTTAATACAAAGCTAAAAGTTACTATAAAAATATTCTAAGTATCACATCTTGAGTGTATGGGTTCCGGGTCAAATATGTACGGCAAGAAACAGTCTGATTCGGTGATTTTCCATCGAATTCTGGAAGCAGTATTCCGAAAAGTTTTTTGGCCTCCGTTTCCAGGGTAAAAATATATTATTTTAATAAGATCATCTTATTAAGATGAAATAGTTGTTGGTTAGAATTTTTAAAATACATCTTGTTCGATTATCATTTTTATAACAATTATTAGATCAACGTAAATAAGCGAATCTGTTTAAGTTTGTCAAACTCAATTCCCAGAATATTATGTAACTGATACTTTTCAACAAATAATTGTTTTAATGATACATAAATTAGAGTTAGCAAGTGCAAGAAAGTTACCAAACGATAAATATTGTTGTCGGTGAAGTTAAAACACTAAATAACGAACTTTCATGAAAAAATGAGTAGGTTAGATTCTTTGATCCTAGATAATAATTTGAAATTTATTCACAAAGCAAATAGGAGAACATTCTTCATTTATATCGAAATATTCCTGATCTCGAAACTTAGTCGTTCAAAAGTAACAACTTGCTAATTCGCAGAGCATCGCCATCTTGCGCCATACTTATTTTAGAATTTCTAGCATTGGAAATAGGTGGTAAAATATCTTATACTTCAAAAAATAATTGCATTCCAGAGTGAATTTAAAGAGCAACAACTTGTCTTCGTTTCAAAGTATGCAGTGAAATGAATCAATTGAATTCTGTTCTATTATAAATTTAAAACAGAGTTTTCATTTGATTTTCAAAATTACATCGAAAATATTTAATTGTGTTTAATCGTAGAAGAGACACTCACCAGACACAATCTTCGTAAAGTCACTCGATACTTTTTCTATGATGTATGAATTAAATTATATTTGTGTAACACATAATTTTGAGTAATAAATTGTAACTCGAATTTATCATAAAAATATCACAGACATTTGATTGTTTCATGAAATTACCGTGTTTTTTTCCTCTGAGAATCTGAATAAGAACTGAATATAATCAATATGCCATCCTAACAGAAAATCCCATACTTAGAATTAGAGAATCACATTTTAACAAACATGATTATTAAAATTCAGGTGGCTTGTAGGTTCTCGACTTACACAATAGGAAAAACAGACAACGGGTAAAATATTAATATCTTTGAATTAGTATTAATGAATGTGTCTGAAAGTATTTCATATTTTAAAAAGGTAGATACATCGTTTTCATGATTGTATTTCAACACTCCATTGATTTCAAGCTATGAGTAGAGATATATTTTATCTTTCAATTTAGATCACTTCAAGCAAATTTCATTCCTTTGTTTTTTTCTAAAATATACAATTATTTAAGTGACTAGAAACTTTGCCTAGCCAATTGTCTTAATCGAACTATTACACGTTGTTTAGTTTCACGAAGTTTTGTATTTATAA
Source organism: Rotaria socialis (assembly GCA_905331475.1). Classification (NCBI taxonomy): domain Eukaryota; kingdom Metazoa; phylum Rotifera; class Eurotatoria; order Philodinida; family Philodinidae; genus Rotaria; species Rotaria socialis. Next base: position 64,660 of record CAJNYU010000040.1, read on the forward strand.
GATCTGAGCAATATAAGCTGCGTTCGAATCAAATTCTGCTGAATCTTTTTATTCAAATTTTCGTTATAGAAAAAAAAACTAAGGATTCGAATTTGAGAATGAAAATGTTGATCATTTATAAACAGTAAGCAAGACGAAGGTTTTTTTTATCTGATTGTGTTATCCATTTTCACGAAAACTTGACAACCGTGAAAAACCTATAACATATTTCACATCCGTTGGGCTTGAAGTTAGATAGTGTTACCACCAGTATTACTCTATGAAAATAATATTTGACTTATCGATCATAGGTTATGATAAAAGTAAACACGCAGTATTGCGAGTCTAATAAATTGTGATTTATACAATGATTTTTCTGACTACCGTTCTAAGCTTTATGTATAGTTGGGATTTTAAACAAATTTTCCAGTTGATACTTATATGTGTCTATTGACGAAAGTATCGAAAGTTTACGGTATTCATATTGTATTTTGTTCAGCGAAATAACTTGTAACAACCACCATCAATAAATTCGTATATTACTCGATTTAAATCAGAATGATCTCTTACAACTATCGAAATAGGTACTTCATCGTTGCCATCAGAAAAAAGCATTTTTTTGTATAAGAGTCAACTTAAAACAATTGTGTCGATCACATTACATCTCGACCTATCAAAGTATGATCTTATTTGGCTCAACATTATTCAATTGTAACTAATAAATCAGTGAGATCATTTTCAATAAAAATACCGATTATTGTCTCTTTAAAAAAAAGAAATTAGCAGCTGTTTATGAATATCGAGATTGCTTCTATCATTAACATTTTATAAATTTTGATGTTCTAGAACTTTTTTCTTCTCACATCGATAAGCAGTACGTCGTTTGATTGTAAATGTATTGAGTCGAACAATTGAAAACAAATGTAATTCTATTACTTTTATGAATGGTTTATTCTTCATTATTTCAAAAATGAATCATTGTCTTTTTTTCTTTTTATTTAATTGAAAAGTGTTGCTCTGGTAGGTCGATGTTACCATCAACCCACACGATTTCGTCATCGCAACATGTATTTGATCAGTAAAGATCATTTACCTCTTGGTAAGTTGTAATAAGCAATTTTTCTTGTTGAGATATGGGGCACGATATTTCTTCTGTCCTTACGCGTTTCACATTTTTTCCGTTCTTTGCGAGCCTTGGAGTGAGCGATGTGTCATTGGAGCCGCAATTTCGTGCTTTCCTATCCTCCAAGATAGGCATCGCTTCTCGGCCTTTTCGACTAAGATCAAAATGTAGTATCTGTTCTCGTCGGCTTGAAAGCCGGCGCTGGTCCCATTGGGGCCAGGCTCTTTCAAGCGGATTTTTGGACATCGGCCAAGATCACCCGGGTTCACTCGGACCTGTGCCACGAATCGCCTTGACACTGCAGTGCCGTCGAGTTCGGTCCACTCCCGTCTCTTTCGGGAAACGGGAACCCTCTTCTTATAAAATAAAAAATACAATAAAATATCAAGTTCGATCTATTTTCACAAATTCTTTAAATACAAAAATTACATTTAGTAATGATTTAGTAATGAAGCAAATGATTTCATCGTTCGCCTGTTTAAATTTCGATTTATCTATAATGATAATAGATCGAAAAATCACGATTTTATTTTGAAATCTTTCAAATTCAGATACTCTCAACGAATAAATTCTTGATGGTTTTAATAATACATTAACAAATACTCGATTTGTTTCACCAATCAGTTCAACAACATCCAGATCTTTAAATTATGATGAACTCCTCGCGTTGATCAATCATGATCATTTGATATATTAAAGATCTTTTATGCTCTATTAATCCGAACATTAGATTTTATTTCATCGATTAACACTAAACAATTGACTTGACATACATGTTTACAATGAAATAATCCTGTTTACCATATTATTGATCTATTTGTTAAGCATAACTATGGAACAATAAGCTTGAACAAACATAACTATTCAAAAAACTTTTTGTCTTGTTTAAAGATAATGGCCGATCGATCTTTCAAATGTGTTCATTATGTTTATGAAATGGTTTATTTAAGGATTACGAAATAACTCTGTGAGTTTTGCTGAGAAAGATTCAATGATTTCTTGAAAAAATGAGTCAGTTAGATTCTTTTCTTCTAGATAATAATTTTAAATTTATTAACAAAACAAATAGGAAAACAGTCTTAATTTAGATCGAAGTATATTGATAGCTAATCGTGCAATTGTGTTTCATATCATAGTGGTATCGAGATGAAAATCAGAATAGAGCAAAGTGCTTTTTCGTTGGAAGAGTTCTTTCTCGAAATCTTTGTTCAAAGTCACAGCTTGCTCGTTTATTGACTGTGAACATTTTGCGTCATATTTAATTTATTTCTGTTGTAGAATTTATGGAATTGTAACTAGGTAGCAAAAGTAAAATATCCCATCAATGAAAAATATTGAATGCCAGACTCGATTTGAAGAATGATAACTTGTTTTCATTTCAAAATAAACAGTGAATGAATCAATTTATTCGCCTCCATTTTATTCATCACCAACTGACTACAAGATACGAGCTCGACTTTAATTAAATGAGCACGCAACGCAACTGCTGGACGTACCATTATGTCACTGTTTTTTGTTCAAATGCGTAGACGAACAAATGATACGATTTTAAAGTTTCTCTTGAATTGCAAAATCACATAAATGTTAAATCGAATAGTTTGCGGAGACTAAGCTCAGAAATTAATATTTCTAGTGGTACAGTTAAATTGTTTTTATTGGAGATGATCCAACAAAAATCTAATCCATATGTTCGCGATGATACAATATTTATTAAAATCATGGTTGATGTT